>SNVD02013653.1:0-81814 GCA_013180625.2 Boswellia sacra | reverse complement strand
GAGAAGAAGAAAACAGAAGATGAAAACAGAGAGAGAAGAGTTAGGGAGGGATGAATTTGAACTCCGAAAATGTTAAAAAAGAATGTTTTGTGAAAACATATTACAAAAACAGAAAAGAACACGTTTTGCACGAATTTTGTACTCCGAAAATGAAAAACGGCATTTAGGAAACAAAAAAGAGCAGAGCCCTAGTTAACTCTAGTTTTGTTGCATAATAATCACAAACACAAAAGCAATCACATTCTAATATTCTATTTTGATTTCTCTTAGAAACAAAGAATGTCTGAAAGAAGTGCAACAGCTCCTAAAAGAGAGGAAGGTTCCCACCTCAAGAGGAGCAACCACTGATTCACCTGATCATGCGGTGGTTTCTCCTTCCACTACAAGCAACCCCAACTTCAATAGCACCAACACACCAGTCCAATAATCCAAGTCCATCAATGAAAATAATCAAAATCATAAATAAATTAAACCAAAAAAATAAAATCCAACAAAATAAATTTTAAAAAAAATTGGTGCTAGGAACGCACAGTCAATCTGCTCCACCACCACCATCGCATCAGATTTTTGCTCTCTCTCATCTCCACAATTTTTATTTCTCTTTTCATTCTCTCCTTTCATGGCTCGCCCCTTCTATGACTAATTCAAATAGTCTTCCTCATATCACGCCCACACAATCACCAACAACATCCACATAAACAACAATATTCAACCACGACGCATCATCAAAAAATGTCCAAACATCAAGCCGCAGGGGCAGGTCATGGTAGCCAGCATCAATACCACAGCAAGGAAGGTTTTAGTCTCTGGAGTCTTCAATGGCCACACATCAACAACCACTATCAACCACCATCCAACGTCAGTGAGAAGCACCACCTGCTGGCACATCCATGATCACTACCAAACTAGACACCATCATAACTACCATCGACAGCGACCAAATGCCTCAGAGAACCATCAGTAGCCACTATTAACAACTAACAAATGCCCATACACAACCGTCCAAACAAGAAACAACAAAGAGAAATTGATTTAGGTAAGTTTTATGACTCGGTGTGGATGATCTGCAAAGAGATTGATTTTTACAAATTCTTTAGGTTCTGGTTGGTATGGATATTATCATAATGAAGAGTCAGGTAGTTTTAGGGTTTGTTAATTAATAATTTAATTTTTATTATATTTTCCTATTGTGATATAAGGATAAAGTAGACTTTTTGTAATTTAGTTGATGAAAAACTAACAAAATTTGTTAACTTGGACTTACATAAGAAAAATACCTAAATGATAAGGACTGTAATGGTACGAATACGAAGGTTTATTTTTGAGTGATATTACCCTAAACCTTAAAGGTAGTGTATGATATTATTCCAAAATCAAATCCATATATCATAGGAAGGGGAAATTTTATCATACATGGTGAAACATATGCTCAGGCAAGAGGGAGGAAGTCAACCACAATAGGGTATGGTACTTAAATGGTGGTTATTTTTAGGGTTGGGCATTTGCCCCGGACCCACCGCGGACCCGGTCGGACCCGGTCCAACGGGGCGGGTCTTGACCCGGCCCGGAGCATTCATAGGGGCGGGTCTGGGGCAGAAAATTTCTGCCCCGGCCGGGGCGGGTCCGGGGCTGGGTCTAGCCATTTGGACCCGTAGACCCGCCCCGCCCCGCAAGATTAGGGGTATATTTATAAAATTTTTAAAGTTTAGGACTGTTATGTAATTTTTTAGGTTATATTTGTTAAACTTTTCATATATATAAATTCTTAATAATTTTACAAATAATGCAAATACTTTAATAAAAATGACATTTTAATTAATAATTAATATCTTTATACATTAACATCAATTTCTTCATATTATAATGAAAAAATAAAATATTTGTATTTTATAATAATTGAATTTGTATAATATATACAATCTTGATATAGATTACTAAGTACTAATTAAATTATTGCAATATTAACAAGATTATTTTTAAAATATATATCTATAATATAATCAGTATATTATTTTTTAAATATGTAAATAGAAATATGATAAAAAAATCTTAAAACCTTAAATATATGATTTATTGTAATTTAAATTAATTAATTAAATTATTAATGTTTCATAAATATATAATGTTAATTATTTGGTATATGCCAATAATATTATTGCGATTATTAGATTGAAATTAAATCAACATGTTACTAAAAATTTATTTAATTGTATTATCAACTATTTAAAAAATTGTCAATTAAATAATTTATAAGCAATAATACACTTTTAACATTATTTCTAATAAAGTATGTAGCATTATTACTAATATAATTAAATAACAATTAATGATAATTAAATATTTATATTTTATAATAATTAAATTTTATAATATATACAATCTTGATATAGATTATTAAGTACTAATTAAATTATTGCAATATTAACATGATTATTTTAAAAATATATATCTTTAATATAATCAATATATTATTTCCCAAATATGTAAATAAAAATAGGATAAAAATAATCTTATAATCTTAAATATATGATTTATCGTAAATTCTTAATTTAAATTAATTAATTTAATTATTAATGTTTCATAAATACATATAATGTTAATTAATTAGTATATATAAATCATATTATTACTATTATTAAACTGAAATTAAATTAACATACTATTGAAAAGTGTTAATTAACTAGTTTACAAGAATAATACATTTTTAACATTATTTCTAATAAAGCATGTAACATTATTACTAATAAAATCAAATGGTAAGTAAATATTTATATTTTATAGTAATTAAATTTGTGTAACATATACAATCTTGATATAGATTACTAAGTACTATTTAAATTATTGTAATATTAAAAATATTATTTTAAAAATGTATATGTTTAATATAATCAATATATTATTTTCTAAATATGTAAATAGAAATATGATAAAAATAATCTTATAACTTTAAATATATAATTTATCGTAATTTAAATTAGTTAATTAAATTATTAGTATTTCATAAATATTTATAATATTAATTATTTGGTATATACCAATCATATTATTACTATTATTAAATTGAAATTAAATGAACATGTCATTAAAAAATTATTTAATTGTATTATCAACTATTTAAAAATTATCAATTAACTAGTTTACAAGCAATAATAAACTTTTAACATTATTTCTAATGGAATATGTAACATTATTACTAATAAAATCAAATGATAATATACAACTATTTTGATTTTAGTTTGAAGATTTATTATTTTTATGATTGTTGAAAAATGATCATAGTTATAAATAGTATGATTAGAAATTGATAAGGGTGTTATTTGCAAAGATATAAATATTATAAGGGATGAAGTTGAAAAATATAAAAATTATAGGGGTGTGATTGTAAAAATATAAACAGTGGCGGGGCGGGTCTGGATCTACTAAATTTTTTTTTGCCCCGCCCCGCCCCGCCCCGCAAAGGGGCAAAGGGGCGGGGCGGGGCAAAAAAAGGGTCAACGGGGCGGGGCTGGATACCGGCCGCCCCGTACCCGCCCCGCCCCGGTTCCAACCCTAGTTATTTTCTCTAAAACAACTAATTTTACTCCATTCAATGCTAAATAGAATAATGCTACTCATACAAACTACTTATACAAACTCACATATACAAACTGATGTAACATTCCTCTATGATCGTCACATTACTCATGTTAATTAATGTCATTTATTATTAATATATATTTATCAAATTACTGCATTTATTTATCAAATCACGTCATGCCACGTCAGTTTGTATAGATGAGTTTGTATAAGTAGTTTGTAAGAGTAGCATTACTCATGCTAAATGATGGTTCCAACTACACATAAATTTACCAAAATTTTCAAAATTGATTCTAAAATTAATTAATCGTATTTTTCTTCATGGCTTGTTAAAAGCCCCAGCCGTTACCTTCCATTTGGTTAAGAGTGCCATGGGCAAGGGCAACAGGGTCATTTAACTTAAAAAGTTAAATATCTCAATTAAAATAAATATAAAAATTAAACTTCAATTATATTTTTCTCTCTCCTCCCCATCCCATCACACCGTTACCCACACGTTTGTTCATCCCCTCTGTCTCTCTGTTCATCTTCTAAGCTCCATTTTCTTTCATTTTGTTAACTTTTGTCACCAAACAAACAACATTGAAATCATATCTAAACTTTCTGTCTCTCTGTTCATCTTCTAAGCTCCATTTTCTTTCATTTTGTTAACTTTTGTCACCAAACAAACAACATTGAAATCATATCTAAACTTAAACTCAAAAATCACACTCTATAATTTGATTCAATATACCCAAAATCAAACCTCCTAATTATAATCCTTCTTTTATTTTTTCCTTCCAAGTTCTCTGTGTTTTGATTTCTTCATTGTCTTCTCATAGCCATCCTTCGTCATCACCGCCAACCATGACCTCTCATCTCACAACAAACCTTCATCATTGCGACCAACTATTACTTTTCCTTGTCGGACAAACACATGTTCAAAGGCCAGAAAAAACAAAAGAAAACCTAGAGAAAAAGAACCCACTGAGAAGAAAAAAAAATAGAAAAGAAGAAGGAAAAAAAAAAAAGAATACAAAAAGGAAAAAGAATAAAAATAACCAAATGAGAAAAATAACCAAATAACGTAAAAACATAACCAAACATCATTTCATTTACAATCAACAACAATGAAACTGCATCCCAAAAGCTCACTAACTTCCTCCAACTTGTGCATAAGCATCACTTTGTCTTCATCCGACACGGCAGCATCGATCATCCTTGATCTCGAATACGACTCCACAGCACTATGACCTGAATCCATCTCTCAAATTCACCCAAGAAAAGCCTAAATTTTCATGGATATATCAATCAAAACCCCAATCTCACAAACCCACCTCACAATAATTAGCACAAATACAAACAATCTCGTGGTACAAAATCAGAATTCTTCAAGATCTCTCTCGGCTTCATTTTTATCTTCTCAACTTAAGAGAGCAGCTACTATTCACCGTAGGAGGTTGAACTGGATCTTAGTTGTACATATGCAGAAGGATCTTTTGATTTCTGAGGTGGCGGTCTAGTTGTATAAAGTGGGTGAGAAGAAGGTTAAGGGTAAGGAAGGTGGCAGCGATGAGAAGGAAGGAGAGGAAGGTGGGTAGCTTTGAGAGCAGAGATGATGAAGGTTGGCTATGAGATGAGACAGAAGAGAGATGATGGAGGACAGAGCGAGTTGCATAGGTGAAGAAGAAGAAAGGAAAGGCCAAAAACGTAAATTTATCATTGTTAGCTAAGTTTAATAGATTAAACTAACGGTTGGGGGGTTTTGTGACTTTTTTCAAAAAGTCTGGGGAGCATTGTATTTTTCAAGGGGGGTTTAGTGATAATAACCCTTTCTTCATAAAATCAAAATTTTCTATAATGCTTTTGCTCAAAATAAAATGACTGAATTTTCTTATACTTGATAAAACAAATCATCATATAACTGAGTTTTATTTCTTAAAATCAACAAGAAATTAAATTTGTTTTACTATAATTTAAAAAGTGGGAATAAAAAATTAACTTTTAAATTAAATTAATTTTATGTAAAAAGTTTCACTCACAAAACAAATGATCAATATTGGTTTACCCCACGGCCTGCTGATGGGTCTCCAACAAACCTCTACCTATAGTAATAAAATTTAAGTACTCTATTAAATCCATAATTTAAAAATTAACAAAAGTAAAGAAAACTTAAAATCTATATAAATGAAACATAATCATGGCCCCGGTTACATGTATATCATAGTACTCCTCTGTTATATTTTCTTGTTTCTCCTTACTTTTCTGATATAGCATGGCTTATTTTATTATCATGGTTGTTATAGTTTTTTACTCTTTATTTAATTAGGGTTTTATTTAATTTGAAAAATTATTAGTATAGGGATTTTTATTCAAATAGGTTTTTGATTTTCCTAATTTAACTCAAATTCCTAATATGTCGTAGTTAGTATAAATATAGGTTTTTATTATTATTTTGTTAGGCATTATTCAGATATTGATTATTTCATATTAAAGAGATCATTCAGACAGGTTATTGAGTTGATTGTTGTTTGAGCGTTGGTTGGAGTTTTTCGTGTTTGTTCTTGATTTTGGTTATTTGTTGTACGGGTTCTTCGTCATTTTCTTTTGTTTTTTTTCTTTTCTATCTGCTCTTTTAGATTTGGCTTTACTTCCCTTCTCCTTTTCTTTGTCAAATAACAAACAACAAACTCTCTTTCCCTTTCCTTCAAAGCCTTTCGGTTACAAAAACTCTCAATCTCTTTCCCTTCAATTAATTTCTTCCTTATTTATATTTTTTTAACATCCTCCAAGTATGACCCTCGATCTCCCTCTCGTAAGTATAATAAAATATGTATTTCACTTTCTTTAGTTTTTTGGTTTTGCACTCTTCCTTCTACTCCAGATAATATTTCTCATTTAAACTCAAACAAATGAAAAAATAAAGCATTAAAATATTAAATTTAATTAGCTTGAATGACAAACATTTATTTACCTTGTCTCCCACTTAACCCAAAGCTAACCATACGTATCACTAATCCTTTCCTAAACCCAATTACAAAATTTATTTGCCCTTTTAATACATAAAACTAATGGGCTGGGTTTAAAACAATCTGATCCAACTTCAAATGAGTAAATTAGTCTAAAGCAAATTCATCAAATAAAAATTAACCAAAAGAAAAACTAGTTCATGTTCATTATAATAATACTCAAGAAAAGGAGAAGAGACTGAAGGATAATGTTCTTGGAGGTGGTGGAGAAGATGATGAGATCAATGTAGAAGAAGGTCAAGAGATATCATTTCTTGAGAAAGAGTAATGCTACATTTACAAAATTTATATGCAAAGTTAATGTGGCATAACTCATTCAATACCATATAACTTACCAACATTTATTACATTGACAACTCATATTAATCTTTTCATTCACCCGACGCCATATCAACTTTGTCTACAAAATTTGTATACATACTTTCTAAAACTAGCATTATTGCTTAAGCTTAAGGAATTGTGAAGTGACATAGAAACTCATTGCATTCTTTAATGAAATTCTTGTCTTGGACTTATTGAATAAGAAATACCCTTTTCCTGACTCTGCTGCCTTCGATGATTTCTATAAGAATTGGATAATAAAACCCAGATGTAACAGTGATACTTCTAAACAATCTAGGTAATGCTTGGACATTACTAAATAAGATTAAGAATGACGAATCTACTGAATTGAAGTCCGAACAAACACTACCAGATGGGGTCTTATGGTCAATAAAACTATGATAACTAGAAATTGGCCTTTGACCATAACTGAAAAAATACCGCAAATGAATGCATTTTGGGATAATGAAGAACACTAAACTTTTGGCAAGTAGAAACTTTTATGTTACTTTTACATTACAGTCAACCAGAAGATGCATATTTCTCATTAAAATTGGCCTAAGCAATCGTTGTTCAAAGAATTTAGTGACGAGAGCATTAAAAACTCAAGAACTCGATTAGAACAGCATATCAATTCATTGGATTAACTGTCTGTTGATGGCAGTCTTGACTTGATCAGATCAGTTGCCGTGGAAACTTTTCCAAGAAACCAATTCTTCATGAAATCAACAAAGAAAAAAAAATCAGTGGATGGGTATTTCCCAATCTCAGAGTAGAAAGCAAGCATGCATTTCAAAAGTGAAAATTTCAGTTCCTACATCACTTGACAACCTCTCAATCTCAATAAAAGACTCGTTTTCATCTCCTCTTATATTCTCATCCTCAACATCACCTCCAAGAACAGTCTTCTCTCTATCTTTTTTTCAATTCCTTTAGTGTCACCTCCAAGAACTTTCTTTCCGTGAAGGCATGGACCTCGAAAACAAAGCTTAAGCTCATGCCTTCACCTTGATTCCTAAAAATTCGGATCGTTTGACACAGGTCCAATGCCAAATCAAATCCAATATATATTTATAACAAAATGAGATGATGCCACATGGAAAAAAGAACGGATGAGAGCATTTGCATATTTGAATCTCGAATATAAAAGGTAAAAGGAAACGTTCTACAGGTATGTCACCCTGAATACTTGAAACACAAGAAATACTGTACGACAAGCTTCACTGACTTAAGTATCGGAGGGTTTTCACGGGAAAACCCCTAGCTTGGTCTGTTTTGCAGGAACTTGAGCTTGGTGATAGCTTGGAGAACTTACTCGGGTAAAATCAGCTCGAATGGACAATGATTCATCGTCTGTACGTGGCTTAGAGCTCGTTTAAGTTAATCTTTTCTCTGTGACTCTGCAGTTGAAGCATTCTTATGTAAACCTGCTCTTGAAATGATTCTTCATTGTTGCCATGTTGTTAGTTCTTGGATTACTTGAGCTCGTCTGTTATATCGGGATGATGAATGTTGAAATGTTCTGTATCTGATATTCTGGTTCCATTGACCAATTAAAATTTGAGATCCTTGTTATTACTATATTGTCCTTGTGCTAAATTACATCGACAACATTGGAATTCGATGAATGGTGTTTGATGATTCTTTTTTCTACTCTTTCACCGTGTTTTGGTTTTGGCATGTTAAGTCCCGTTTTAGAAACTAGACCATAGACAGATTGTTTCAATGTTGTGTACAATCCAAAAGGTGCGATTGCATCAAAATTGAAAAAAATAAATAAATAAATCCTCAAGAATCTTTTGGAGATGTTCTGTATACTTTTGAGGGATTTGTCGTTCTTAAATCTTTATTATATCCCAGTTATAATTGTTTCTGAATTTAACACCTGAATTGAATTGTATTAGATCAATGATCAGATAGGATTTTCAGAAACTATATGGCCAAAAAAAAACAAAACAAGCTAATAGAGCACTTAATATCCATCAACACAAATTTTCAGCAATGTCATCCACAGGAAGAACAGAACTCGGGTGCAAGTGGTGACACTCAAGGAAATGACAAAAAGATGGAGAAGACTGTTCTTGGAGGTGATGTTGAAGATGAGAATGTAAGAGAAGATGAAAAGTGTCTTTTATTGAGATTGAGAGGTTGTCAAGTGATGTGGGAACTGAAATTTTCATTTTTGAAATGCATGCTTGCTTTCTACTCTGAGATTGGGAAATACCCATTTACTGATTTTTTTTCTTTTTTTCTTCGTTGATTTCATGAAGAATTGGGAAATACCCATTTACTGATTTTTTTTCTTTTTTGCTTCGTTGATTTCATGAAGAATTGGTTTCCCACGGTAACTGATCTGATCAAGTCAAGACTGCCATCAACAAACATTTAGTCCAATGTAATTGATGTGCTGTTCTAATCGAATTCTTGAGTTTCTAATGCTCTCTGTAACTAAATCTTTGAACAACGATTGTATAGCCCGATTTTAATCAGAAAGATGTATCCTATGGTTGACTGTAATGTAAAAGTAACATAAAAGTTGGTACTTGCCAAAAGTTTAGTATTAGTGCTTTTTATTATCCCAAATGCATTCATTTGTGGTATTTTATCAGTTATGGTCAGAAGCCAATTTCTGGTTATAGTAGTTTTACTGACCATAAAATCCCATCCGGTTGTGGTTTGTTAGGACTTCAATTCAGTAGATTCGTCATTCTTAATCTTACTTAGTAATGTCGGAATATCACCTAGATTGCTTAGAAGTATCACTGTTACATTGGTTGTAATATCCAATTTTTACTGAAATTTAGTAAGTTCTTAAAATGTGATTTGATTGGATTGCAAAATCATAGAAATGGGCTGAAGACCGTCAGAACATCCCCTGCACAAGATCTATTGACTTCAAAATCCTGTTACCCATGTTAGTCAATAATATAACTAAATTTTATTAATTTTAATAAAATCTTATTTTATATAATCTTCAGTTAAGATGTATTAGTATATGGAGCCACTGGATGGCGGTCTCATAAAATGTGGACGGTTGTGATGACACTTATGATTAACTGAATTTCCCTCGCACAGGTTGAGAAGGCCCCTAACAGAAATCTTCATTCCATTAATTCAATACAAGCCATTTTCTCTCATTCTCTGTTGAAACAAAATGAATGAAAATCTTTTAGAAATTGTTTGAATTATGAATTATGAAGATGATGGTAACTCAAAAGAACGAGAATTAAGCTTGCTGAAACGGCTATGGCACAGTTAACTAAAGCAAGGACAAAATGGAGCTGGAGGGTCCGCACTTAGCTTGAAGAAAAGTTCCAACACTTGTGAGCTTCTCCTTTAGGGTACTAATGTGAATTTTTTGTTGCCTCCGTGATGCTAGATGGACGACACTTCAGTCAAGGGTTTTCAATTTCTTATGTTCACAATCATTAGACTCTTTTAAGCAATAACATGTCCGTGCAAATTCAAGCAAAATTGCATTAATTTGTAGTAATAAAGTTTGGCTTATTGACAAAAACCAACTTCCTGACTTTAGTAGCAAAAATCCTGTGCCCACCAAAAAGATGTTCCGCGTCCAATTCAAAATGTGCTTACCCACTCCTAGAGAGCAGATGTTCCACATGCAGTTCAAAATGTCTAATTGGCTTTCCCCAATTAGTAAACCTGCTCACGAATACCATCAACCATCACGAATGACTATTACTTAAAATGAGTTGAAATCAACTCAATGTTACATAATTTTGGAATCAGATCATGTCCTAGGTCGCCCACAAATCTTAAAGACATAATTTTATGAGTATGTAAAATCTAATTCCCCGTCTTTTCAAACTTATATGCGCAGCTAACTCAAATTCATCTTATCTACATCTGCAACTTTGTTGCAGAAGTACTCTGTAACATCAACAATAATCATTTTCATCATAACATTGTTCCCCACAACAAACATCAACTCAGGCAACTTACAACATTGCTCAAACACCAATTTCACATAGAAAAATTAAAGAAATACGATAACTATAAAAAGAACACATGGTAAAAATTGAAAATTTTTCATTGATGCAACGAGAAATTAACACCCACGTAGAAATAAGGAAAAAAATTGATAATTAGAAACTCTTCTTCTATTAAGCAACTAAAAGATGATCATCATATACACATTACTACCCAGAAAGCCCTAACCACTACGAACAGCTACAAACACAGAGACTCAAACCCTAACCTTGAATCTTCAAAAATAGCAACAAACTAAACTAAGGGCAACGCTAAATGATGGATGGGCAATAGAAGACAACATTAACATAAAAGAGTTTATTATCCTCTTCAATTTTGATTCTTGAAGTGTTTTAACTGTCATCGTCAGCAACAGCCTTGGACCCTGAAGTTCCGGCCTTCTTGGGGAGAAGGAGGTTGTGGATGTTAGGCATGACACCACCGTTGGCGATGGTCACATCTCCGAGAAGTTTGCTGAGCTCCTCGTCGTTCCTGACGGCCAACTGAATGTGACGTGGTACAATGCGAGTCTTCTTGTTGTCCCTTGCTGCATTTCCAGCCAACTCAAGAACCTGAAAACATTAATCAAGACTCTATTAGCTTTCACAATTAGAAACTAAAAAAGCCCAAATTTTTCCACGTAGAACAAATAAACAGAAAACCCTAATTTCAAACATGAAAACTAAAAATTTCAAAATATACCCAGATCCACAGAAACCCTAATTTCAAATAAGTTAAAGCGCAATTTCAAATAAATTAAACAAAAATCCGCTGAAATTTAGAAAAAATACTTAAACATTACAACTAGATCCCCGAAAACTAGGGTTTCAAAACTTTATAATTTTAAAACCAAAATTCGAATTAAAATTGTCATAAAAAAATCATTTAAGCACGATTCAGTACTACAAGAACAGGCTGCAATTTATAGAAAAAAAAAACCTCAAATTTCTAAAGAGATTGAAAACCCTAGATCCAGAACCAGAAATAGCATGATTCCCAGCTCAACGCATCTTTTTCTTCACAGAAGAAGAAATTGAACTTCCATACAAAAAATTACAAAGATAAGGAAATCAAAAATTGATATTTTTAGCGAAAATTACCTCGGCGGCGAGGTATTCGAGGACGGCGGCGAGGTAGACAGGGGCACCAGCTCCAACACGCTCAGCGTATTTGCCGGCCTTGAGGAACCTGGCAATACGACCGACGGGGAACTGAAGACCGGCCTTGCTACTCCGTGAGGTTGCCTTCTTCGACGCCCCGGATCCGAGAGTTTTGCCCCGACCCGCCATCTCTTTAACAAACAAGGAGAATTTAAAAAATAGTGAGAGAGAGAGAGAGAGAGAGAGAGAGAGAGAGAGAGGAAGTGCGGGAGGGAGAACCGTGTGTGTTTTACTGAAAGAGCGAAATGGGGTTTGCGGATATTTATAGAGGGGTGGAGAGGTCGCGAGCCGGCCAATGGGAGTGAAGTACAAAGATCGAAGGGGTTCACCGTTGGATCTCGAGATAAATAACGGTCAGGATTTGGATTATTTTGGTTCACCGCTTTATAGGTTACGAGCTTTGCTGGTTTTAGTGTTTGAGTTGAAATTGGATTGTGTAATACGCGACGACGAGCGGATCGATGTCAACTTCTTTTTGCTGATTTGACGTAATTGCCCTTCCTGTCCTCCATGCTCATGCGATAATATTTGATTTTTCTTAATTATAATTTATTAGTTTTATTTATTCAAATAAGCAAATGTAAAGACCTTGTTCTATAAGAAAGTTATGCAAAAGCCTTTTTTTCCAAATATTGTGTCTTCTAGACCTTATAAATATTGTTTTTGTCTTCAAAATTGGTAAAAAAGTTCTATAAGTTCTTGCTTTGAACCAAATTTTACAAGTCAATGGTTGTGTTTGTATTCCAAAATAATGTTTTTGTAAATTACTTATCAAATAAAATATTAAACTTGAAAAACTCGGGTAGGTTGCTCTTGAGGTTAGCCATCAAACTCTTCAATGTTTTGGTCTAAAATTCCATGTGGTATTAAAATATAAATAAATCTCTCCTCTTTTGTAAGGGTAAAAATTTTAATAAATTTTGAAATTTGTAATGGATTTCGCCCCAATTTTTTATCAAATTCAAAAAGTAAAATAAATGAAGGGATCGTTGATTAGTCTTGAAACAACTTACACTGGTTAAGTGTGAAATAAGAACATTTAGCGGGAATTAGTTTATAAGAAAAGTGACTTAGAAGTCCTTGGACATTAATTTATATATACACAAAAAAATATTTGTACATAAAGCGGCATATAATCGAATAATTGGTAAGGTAAAAATAAAGAACTTAACATATTAAGTGTCAATAAATAATGTTACACTAAATGAGTAATATCACATCACTTCGTATACATGTTTTAAATGTGTAGCATTATTCATTTTTTAACAATTTATTGATCATCAATAAAAAAAAATAATGCATTATCTATTGAAGTTGAAGCTAGATATCGATTAAGGATGAGGCTAATGAGTATGACTCCTTTGATGTCCAAAGTTGAGATTTGCATAGAATGCTATGAAGAAGAACCCACCAACAAAGCATAATATACCACCAATCAACAAAAAATGATTGTGAAGCTTGAATATAATATTATCATTGAAACTCTTACCGACAAACTTAAGTTTTTAGGTCAAGTTATTTTTAACATAAAATGACCTTAAAGTCTAGTGTTCGAACCCTCCATATACTACTTACGTGAAATTCCACTAAACTTGAGAGTGATAGGTTCAAGTTTACTTAGGGATAGCAAAAATACCCATCAGGTCCGAGACCCCATTGTGCCTTGCAAAAATGGGGCAGGGCAAGCTAGTTAGGGGCTAGTCGGGTCTGGGTCCGGGTCCGAGTCCGAGTCCGAGTCCGAGTCCGGCCCTTAGACTTGTAGCCTCGTCCCGCCCCACCGCGTAGGATAAAAGGGTATATTTGTAAAGTTTTAAAATTATCAAGAAAATTTCATACTGCTTCATAATTTTTAAGGTTATATTTGTTAAATTGCTCATTTATATGAATTCTTTTTAATTTTACAAATAATACAAAAACTTTGACAAAAGTCACATTTTAATCAATAATTATGAATCTTTATGTATATTGACATAAATTTAGTCATGCTATAATGACAAAATAAAATATTTGTATTTTATAGTAATTAAATTTGTAATATAAACCATCTCAATATAGATTATTAAGTACTAATTAAATTATTGCAATATTAACAAGATTGTTTTCAAAATATATACTCTAATATAATCAATAGATTATTTTTTAAATATGTAACAGAAATATGGTACGAACAATCTTACAACTTTAAACATATGATTTATTGTAATTTAAATTAATTAATTCAATTATTAATGTTTCATATATGTATATATATGTAATGTTAATAAAATGGTATATGTCAATCATAGTATTGTTGTTAGAATGAAATTAAATCAACATGCTATTGTAAAATTATTTAATTGTATTATCAATTATTTGAAAATCATCAATTAAGTAGTTTATAAGCAATAATACGCTTTTAATATTGTTACTAATAAAGTATGTAACATTATTACTTAGTGATAATTATTTTTTTCTTTAGATGATATAATTAATCTGTAAAATCACTATTTAGTTAACACAATGCCAATATAAATGAAAACTTATATAAACTTTATGAGTAATGAATTTATTTTATCTAATATAAATTAACTTTACTTCTTTTGAGTTTAAGTACAATCACCATTTAGCTTGTACAATACTAATGTAAATGGAAGCTTATATGACTATAAATTAACTTTATTTCTTTTGAATATTAATGATTGTTAGATAACTAGATTTGATTATGAAATATTTTAGGATATGTATCATGTGTGTACGCGTTTTATTTTAGGTTAAGTATAAATTATATTTATTGTTATTTTTAAATTTATAGATGAATGTATGGTTTTTTTGGAATGAAGTAGATTGGATGTAATTTTTTATTGTTTTTAAATAATAGTTATACATATATTTACATTTGAGATTAAATACTTTAATAAATTTTAAATTGGGTGGGGTGGGGTGGGTCGGATCTTCTCTTCAAATATTACCCCGCCCCGCCCCGGCACCCCACCCCGTTCCTAGGCAATGGGCCACGGCGGCGCGGGACAAAAGAATGTTCAACGGGGCAGGGATAGATACCTGATGTCCCTGCCTCGCCTTGCACCATTGTCATCCCTAAGTTTAATATTTTGTGCACTCTTAAACAGTCAAGACAAGTTTCAAGTGAAGGACTTTATAGGTTAGGGTGTTACCATTCGAAATTTGAGCCTCAGTCACCTATGAAAGTAAGAAATGTGACGAAGGTGCCTTAAGTAAGAGGGGGTTTATTGAGCTAAAAAAAAATTAAATACTAAATTTATAGGCAAGTAATTACTATTATAGAAATAAAATTATCTTAACAAACTTTATTGATAAATGTATTTATATGCGTGGACATAAATATTAAAGAATCGAAATCAAAACACTTATTTAAGAATGGCCGCTTAGGTGTTAAAGAATAAAGATAATCAAACAGTGCTTTAAAATTACTAAAATAAAAATAGGGTAAAGAATTTCTCATATTTTGTAAAATAATAATAATAAAATTTGAGTTTTTTTTTTCATGAATTTCATTTGAAATTTAAGCAAATTTTTAATAAGTCTCGAAATAATTCGGTCGCATTAAATTTCAAATAGAACATTTAGGAGGGATTATGTTGTAGTAAAAGTAACTAGTTATAGATTTTCCTTAGATTGAAGTCTTTTGAACAAGAATATGCAATTATTTATCTCATAATTTATTGTCATCAACAGAAAGTTTTTATGGATTATATATTGAATTTGGAGCTTCTTTGAAAGATATCAATTAAGGATGAGGCTGGTGAAGATGGCTCCCTTGATGTCTAAAGCTGAGAATTGCAGAAGCATAAAGTGCATGTAGATGAAGGCATGAACAAAGCATAATATGCCACCAATCAACAAAAATTTATTGTGCAAGATGCCACAAGACCATTTTGATCTACATCCCTGTGATCCACATAGGAAATCCAACCGCTACTACAATCCTGAAATATCAAAATATACATTTTATTTTATCATTAGTTTATATTGACTAAAAAATAATTACATATCAAATCAACAATACGATAAATTTCTTACAATTGTTATTGCTCGGACATCTATTGAACTAAAAATAACTTAAATATTACAATTTACATCCTTACCTATAAACTTAAGTTTTTAGTTTAACTAATTTTCTAACATAAAATTACCTAATGGTCTAATATTAAGATCTCCATATTAAAATTAAATATTTAAATCGTTAAAGGTACCTTTACATGGAAGAGACACTTTAAACTAAAAATAACTTAAATATTATAGTTTTTAGGTCAAATATTTTTTAACAATATCATAGTAACATTTATTGATGAGATGTAACCATCTTAACAAAACGTACATAAATTTATATATATTAAAATATGTCAAAGAATTCAATTCCGAACACATATGTGGGAATAGTTGCTTTCATTCTTGGTCTAACATATTTGAGGGCGAGCTTAGGTGTTAAAGGCAATTGGAAAGTTCCAATAAAATAATATGCGAATTAGTATTAGAGCCACCGCAAGTTAATAAGTGAAGAATAAGCAAGCTTATAAAAATAGGTGTGACATACACAAATTAAACCAATAGTATGTTTGCGAGAATAATCAATCTCAAATATTCCGTTTCATTAATAAATAATATATTTTCTTTTAAAGAAATTAATATAGTTTGTTGATGCACGGTTTCCAGACGGCCAGGGAGCGGGTCGGAGTTCGGGTGGTACGTCGGGTCCAGTCCTGCAAGCAAAGGAAAACAGTCAGGGGTGCCGACGGTGGTGCCGGCGAGGACCCTCCGACGCTCAAGTCAGTGTCCGGCACTCCGGAATTTTATGGGAGAATTTCCTAGAGAGAGAAGCTCTCAAAAATAAAGGAAATTTAGAGAGAGAGTAAGTTCAGAAAAGTGTACATACCTTGAGTAATAATTCGGAGGGTTTATATAGGAGTCAGGATGGGTCATTGTGAGACCCAGATAATAGGCCTAGATAATGGGCTCCAGTAATGGGCTTACTGGGTTGGGTGTAATAAAAGCCCAAATTTGTTATGGCCATAACATAGTTCAAGAAGGTATAATACGCATGTTTGCCACTAAACCCACTCTCTATAGAATAGTATTCAAAAAAAATTAAAATTAAAAAGTAAAACTTGTATAGACCAACGAATTATGCTTCATAAACATTGTGAATTGAAAAGACATTACTTGTAATCCAATTGTGCGCCGTCGAACACTTGATAATAGTGAGGGCTCAGGGATGATAAAAACAAACATGGTTTGGACAATTTTCAGAGATGGGTTAAATTGGGTTATAATTTGTGGGTTGGATTTCATTGTCGATTTATTCAACCCAACCCACATTTTTAATATCCATCGTTATGAGGGCGCCAACTGGACATGGTGGGTTGGGTCAGTCGAATTCTCCCAGGCCCAAATCGAAACTAATGGACCTCAGTGGACTTGTTTCGATTTACCACATCAACCACATTCGTAAGCTCAACCTAACAAGTGGCAAGCTTACGTCAACATGCAACGATTTATTTTTCCTAGTTTACATCAAACGTTAAATACTTGATTAGCAATCATTACTCGCCAACTCTTCTTATTCTAACATTCTTGGAATAGATTATTTCATTTCTAAATCTGTTTGACATGCACATTTTAATGCAATGTGATTGTAACCTAAATTTTTTAACCTAAACTGGATAAGGATTAATTATAAATTAAAGTTTGGTTCTAATTAATAAATTGATTAGCCCAAGCTTGAAAGCCTCATATCTTGGTTATGGGAGTCCCTCATCAGCCGCAAATATGTCACCGGTTCATGCACCGTTTTAAGCTGAATTTTTGTATAATGTGTTCCTTATTTCTTCTTAAGTATTGATTATGGGAAGAGAGAGAATAATGTTTATATGATATAATGTGTACCTTGTTGGCAGACATTTCTGCTTTAATGCTAAAAGTACCAGCTACAATATCCATGGCGACTACCACTAGACAAACAAGAGCACCAGGTTTAGCCATATCTGCAACTTCTTTTTTAAATGAAGCAGAACGATTATATAAGGAAGAAGATGAAGATGAAGCAAACTTAGGCACAGCAGGTGCCGAACTATATAGAAGCATTTCTATAAGATAAAGCACACGTGATGACAGCAAAAGCGAGAAGCTGAAGTGGGTATGTACCAATCCAAATTGCTAATAATGCTGATTTTCTTGTATGTATAACGTGATTTAAAGTGACAAAGAAGTGTCAGCTTAGAGAAATTCAACTTGGGTTACGATTGATGTATCTTGTTTTAATGTGCATTTACATTTACCCTATGTAATCTCACTGTGGGTTTTCGCCATGGGCACCATTTTCCATATGAAAATTTCTTCAGTAACTTTGTTGATCTTGGAAGGGCGGTTGAAAATTTACGTCAGTCATGTCATGTGATTGGATTCATAGCTTTTCTGAAATATCTTTTGCCCTCTGCAGTGAGCCAGAAAGTCATGAATATTATTATTCTACGTTACATGTGGAATACAACTTAACCAGGGATTCCGAGGTGCTTGGGCTATCCCGGGCGAGAGCCCGAGCTGGCTTTTGTAAAATATATAAAACGTGATCTAAACATCCCTAACATATTAATATTATTACAAACCACCTCTAAAATAAATAATTTATGGGGATAATTTCCCAATGACTCTAAGTTTTGGCCTATTAATACAATTGACCTCACTTTTTTTAAAATTAGTAGAAATGATCACCCCGGTGTTTATTTGTACCGTTAAGTTTATAACTGTAAGTGTAAATTAGTAAATTCCACCAAAACTTAAAGTCATTCCATAAATCTTTATTTTAATTTCAATATATCCAAACTAAAAATTTTGAATAAACACCCTAAGATATAAAGTTTACATGAACACCGTAACCAGATAACCTAGCACTCCCTCCAATTACATAACTACCCCCAGCGCACCATCCATTTATTTTGGAATTAATCTAAATTTTTTTAAAAATAAAATAGCGTCAGATTTACTATCTCTAACCGTCGACAACCGTCCTTCAGGCATGTCCGAAGACACTACCACTACTAGAGAAATCACCAGAGGGAGTCCTATCCATATCCGCCATCATCTCCCCCATTAATAATGGCTATTGACAGGATTCGACGGTTGAAGTTACAGTAGCCGAAATTTCGATCACCAAATCTTGTCAATGGCTACCGTAAATGGAGGAGAGGATGACAGATGTGGAAAGAGCATTCTATGACAACTTCCCTGGTGGTGGCGGTGTGGTCTCACACACCAAGGCGGTAGCGACTAGCGGTCGACGCTAGTAACTCCGACGACTCCATTTGATTTTCTATTTTATTAGATTTTATTATTTTTAATATATATTTAATTATTTTATTTACTTTTAATATTTAGGAAATAATTTAATAACTACAACTAATTATTTTGTTTATTTTTAATATTTACAAAATAATTTAATAAGGGATGAGTTATTTTAATACAAGATTTTTGACATAAAATCAAATCGTAAAAATGATTAATAAGTTGACAATATTAAATACACCTTGTTCACTTTCAATCTTAACCATTGGATTTTGTGATATCAATGGTTATAAATTTGAGTTAAGAAATTTTGTCAACAATTTGTATTAAAATATTCCCACCCATTTAATAAATATATTTAATTATTTTATTTATTTTTAATATTTAGAT
Source organism: Boswellia sacra (assembly GCA_013180625.2). Classification (NCBI taxonomy): domain Eukaryota; kingdom Viridiplantae; phylum Streptophyta; class Magnoliopsida; order Sapindales; family Burseraceae; genus Boswellia; species Boswellia sacra. The sequence goes on along the minus strand of SNVD02013653.1, from coordinate 62,073 downwards.
AATAATTTAATTATTCTTATATTATATTTCAAATAATAAATATATTTATGCATATTAAATGTAAATGGGGAGTTGGTGCAGTGGTAGTGCATCGAAACGTAAACTTTAGGTGCTAGGTTTGAATCCACTCACTCATTCATTTTCAAAAAACTAATTAAAGAGTATCAGGACATGTTTGGTACGTGACACTGTATAGTACTATTTTACTACATTGTATTAAATAGTATAATATATGTGTTTGATGCTAATTTAGCATAGTATTAATTAATATAAAGTACAACCCGTAGATGCATCAACATTGTATTAAATTATGTAGAGTTAATCCATGACATTAGCATTACATTGTATAGCACTAATAAAAAATGTCAAAATTATCCATATAAAATTCTATATATCCAACAATACCCTCTAATTTTTAAAATTTTTAAGATAAATAAATATGTATTTAATAGATAAATTATAAAATCAAATTTATTTTAAAATTTATTTTCTAAAAATAAAGAAGGGATGAGGGGAGTCACCGCCCTCACTGGATGACACCAGAGGTTTACTGCCTCCGTTGGACCAATTAACACCTAACATGCCACCATAAACTCAAATTATCTAATAGGTCCAGTGGGGGCATTGGACCCCAATTAATTTTTTCAATAATTCGCAACTGTTCGATAAATTACTAAATAACTAATTTTATAAATAAACTAAAAATCTATAAATACTTTGTATATCTTTTTTGAAAAAAAATCTTACTTTTTTGTACAAATTAATACAATACATGAGTATACTAAACACTATGTAATTTTGACATAACATTATTTTTAGTACTATACAATGCAATGTTATAAAATACAATACTATACTATATTATACAATGTCGCATACCAAACATGCCTTTAAAGTCATTTCATCCATTGTTAATAGAGTTATCTAACCCCCGTGTTATTTGTGAAATTTTCTCAAAAAACAAGGTCATTTCTACTTATTTTAAAAAAGATGAGGTCATTTGATTATTAGGCCAAAAGGGAAATTATCCCTAATTTATATAATATCTATTTAATTCTTCATCGCTTATTTTGCCAAATTTCAAAGCTTCAACCTTTATCTAGTGACCTGTCTTTTATGAAACTAGTAAACTCAAACTTCTTCAATTCTTCTACCTTTTTCACTTCAATCTTTGATTTCACCTCTCGAAAAATGTTTGGGCAATTAAATAAGTTATTGACTCTTATTTAAAGAAAAAGAACTTATATATTATTTAAGCCTTCAAGAAAATTATTTTATTTTTATGCAAAATTATTGAAGATTAGATCTAGTTTTACTTGAAATTTAATTGTGAGTTTTAAGACTTAATTTTAACATTTGATTTGATATGTTTAAATAAATTAATTGTGATATAGATTATTTGTGTAAGATATTGAATATATATTTTTTAATTTTCAAGATTTTTATTTGAGTTAGGTGTATTATTTTAGATTCGATTTGTAGATTTTAAGAATTAGTTTTAATGTCTTATTTTATGGATTTTGATAAATTGATTGTGATGGACAATATTACCTAGTGTAAGATATTAAAGACCATATTTTCAAGATACTGCATTTTATTTGAGTTAGGCTTGTATTATTTTATGCTCTTTAAGAATGAGTGTGATGTAATAAAATGTCTAAAATATTATATAGTTTGGAGACATCTTAATATATCTTGATAAAGTTTCAAATAAGGGTAGTCTTAATTTTATCCTAAACACATGTTAAACCCTTAAAAATTGTACAAATTCACTTAAAATTTGTGTATTAAATTATTTTTTCTTAGTTCTTTTTAGAGAATTTACAATTTTTAAGTGAATATACACAATCTTCAAGAGAATTTAAATAATTTTTTTGAGCTTAAAATATACACATGTGTTAGGACTACCTTTTAAATAATAATGATTTATATAATCAATGTGTTGTTATGATAAAATTATTTTAATAATTTATTCATTCTTTTTATTGATTGCATTGATTTAGATGAGATAATTGCTGAATTTTATGATATAATATTCACTTCAGTAGTATATGAATCATGTATTTGTATTAGAAGTTTATTTTTGGTATATTTTGATTATTTTAGCTTTGCTTTTGTTTATGTGTCAAATGCACAAATTTAGGGATAGGATTCAATTTCTTATTAATAAAAATTTTTTGTTACCGTCAAAATTCTTCAAATCGAATTCAGTCCAGTCTAGAAAATTTTTTGGATCTGCCCCTGAACTTAACTCCAAGACAAATAAGTCCAACGTTGAAACCTTTTTTTTTTTCATTTTGTTTAAAGAATAAGATATATAGGATACAGATTAAGATGTATAGAATTACAATTCAGAAAAAAAAATTAAATTCTTTGATTTAAACAACAGAAGATACAAAAAATTTGAAAGAAAAAAGATTTTGATTCTAGTATGTTAAAAGTAAAAAAAAAAAAAAACAGTTGTTAAAAACTTATTGAAGATATTAGTAATACAATTCATGAATCATGTTCTTGGATTGTATTGTAGTTTTTTTTTTTTTAAATAATTTTAATCACAAAACAAGTTCCTTTACAGCCTGACTTCATCTACAACACTAGTGACATATATGTTGCTATAAGTTTTTCTATATGAGAAATTGAGAATTCGTTATCAAACTTTTTCTTTCTATCTTAATTAAAATATAGAATCTCATTTTTGTTAAATTGTGTAGTTAAATTTTTTAAGAACAATTAATGGAGGTACTACCAAACACACCTTAATTAACCATTTGTAAGTAACAAAACAAGGAAAAATTTAAGAAAAATAAATAAATATATAAAAGAACGGTGCTATTTGCCTCTACCATAAAATTAAAGGCATCCTATTTCTTTTTATACCTTATTTAAATTTAAAAAAAAAATTTCTCTTATAACATCCCTTAAATTTCACAAATAACTATTTTCTATTTTTCTTATATAAATGCTTCAAAAGCTTCAACAATTTACAAGTAAATTTGGGATTGCTGCTGCTGTGAAAATAATTATTTATTTCTGTAGTGAAAGGAAGTAAGCTAACTCAAGGTGTTTGAGATTGATTTTCAATCTGCTTAAAAAATAATTAAATTTTATAAAGGATCCTAGTAGGGCATGGCTACTTTTGAAAATATGTTTCTAAATTTAAACTATGAAATATCCAAAATACCCTCAACAAAAAATAAAAGTATAAAATTATCCTTGTTTATTAATTTTTTATTTTTTATTTAATTAATAAGAAAATAATTACAAATACTTATTTGTTTTCATAATTTTTTTAAATGGTCACCAAAAGGGTTATCGAATTGTCTCTAGAGTCAGTCATAGGCGACCATCAGTGGGGCATGTCCATCGACATCGTAGTATAGAAATGATCGACATCATCTAATCTATGCAACGGTGGAAAGTTTTCTAACGTTCAAGACAAAAGCTGATTATTTTTATGACAACAAAAATCCCAAATTGGTCCTAAATCATGATTTCTGTTCCTAAAATAATGTTTCTTTCTAAGATATAAAGTTATAGGTGCAAGAGAAAGATAGAAAGTGAGAATAATTAAAAAGAAGGAGCTTCTCATTTTATATTTTGTATTTTTCAAGTAATTTATTATAAGAACAAATTTGTAAATTAAACAAAAAAAAAGTTGTTTGAAATGAGGGTTTTTTAGATTGATAATGAGATGCATTTAGCACCACTCAAAAAATTGCGTGTGTTATGGCCATAACAATATTGAGCTCAATTATTTCTAATACAGTAAGCCCATTACTGAAGCCCAGTATTTGGGCCCATTGTCTGGGTTCCGCAATGACTCATCTTGGCTCAATTAATTCTGATACCGTAAGCCCATTACTGTAGCCCATTATCTGGGTCCCACAATGGCCCATCCTGACTCCTATATAAACCCTCCGAATTATTGCTCAAGGTATGCACACTTTTCTGAACTTATTCTCTCTCTAAATTTCCTTCACTTTTGAGAGCTTCTCTCTCTAGGAAATTCTCCCAGAAAATTCCGGAGTGCCGGAAACTGACTTGAGCGTCGGAGGGTCTTCGCCGGCACCACCGCCGGTGCCCCTGACTGTTTTTCTTTGCTCGCAGGACTGGACCCGACGTACGACCCGAGCTCCGACCCGCTTCCCGGTCGTCCGAAAATCGTGCATCAACAGTTGGCGCCGTCTGTGGGAACGACAATCTAAGCCTCTTTAGTTGTTGCTCCTATCCAAACGTACTCAAACTCATCATGTCACGAATCCCAACACTCAACCTCCCTAGAGGTTGACGAAGAAATCGAGGTTGAAGCGCCTCCCCAACGCCGAAGGGTAGTTGATACGGGGAGAGCTTTAGTGATATCTTCTGGGGTGGGGCCTAACCTCAGGCAACCCCGACTTCCACTTAGAAGACCGAGGAAGGGCAAGATGAATCGACTAACTACCATGGAACATACCATGCGAAATTTCAGTGAACAGATGAATCGTATGGTGACTATGTTCAACCAAGCATTTGGACAAAGTACTCAGCAGGCTGCAAACACAGCTGGGAATAACCCAATGAGTGCCATGGTAGTACCTAACGTCCAGACAGATGTTGGTGGGCGTCCTAATTTAGTCACCCAGACTACTGGATTGCCTCGCCATCAGGTCATTCAACCGAATCTTCTCCATCCTATTATTCAAGGAGGGGAAGGTCGCCCACAGATTCCCTCCCCCTCGCATATCATATCTGAACAACAGTTAGCAGCAGTAGACCTTCGACACTCTCTGAACAAGAAGCGCCATACAAGCGTTGAGCAGATACCAAGGGGAAGTAATGTTGATCAGCCCGCCTATTCTTATCATGGTCCTTACGCTCCAGGGCGTAATTATCAGTAAAAAAGAAATCGCCCCAGCTCACCACCTAGATTCAAGAATCATCGCCCAGATGTCGTCCCAATGGATATCTCAGAGGAGGAAACGTCTGATAATAATTATGCGAAGTTCAAGCGAGAAATGGATGAAAAAATCCATAAACTGGAGAGGTTGATTAAGCGTTCAGGAGGGGAAGAGGATGGTCGTCCACAATGGGAATCACCATTTGTTGAAGATATTCTAAGGGAAAGATACCCATACGGATTTCGGATGTCGCAACTTGAGCTTTACCAAGGGACAACGGACCACCGAGAGCATTTAGACTCTTTTATTTCTCATATGGAGATACAAGGGGTCTCAGGGGGAATCATGTGCAGAACTTTTTCTCTTACCCTTGGAGGACCAGCTAAGCAATGGTATAGAAGGCTACCAGCTGCATCCATCTCTAGCTTTGATGAGCTTGCCCGTAGTTTCCTCACGCATTTTAGCAATATGAAAACAAGAAGTCGGCCAGCACAGAGCCTTCTTTCAATCAAGCAGGGTCGTAATGAATCCCTCCGTGCATTTTTAGACAGATATCAGCGGGAGTTTGCCCGAGTGGATCTATTTCATGATGGTTACGCTATGCAAGGCTTGGTTCAAGGAATCAGAGGGAAGCTCCCTCTAGCATGGGAATTCTCCGTTAACCTCCCACGTACGTATCAAGAAACATTAGCAAGGGTCTCTAGCCATGCTGATGCAGAGGAAATTTTTCAAGCAAATTACCCTGGGCAGACTCCGGTGGTACCTAATTCCTCACGTATAGATCGACGACCGTATGATAATCATAGAGGAGACTCTCATGATAGAAATCGAAGGTCAGTTCCGGATCGACGCTCTGCACGAGATACAGTCAGAAACGATCACTTCCTGTTGCAAGGGTCATCCACCCAACCCCGCCAGGAGCATAATGATCGACCCCAAGAGGAGCACCGTACTTTCACATTACTTAACATGCCACAGCATGATATCTTGAAAGAAATCAAAGATAAAGGTCTACTAAAAGGACCTGCCCCCTTACGGTCGAATCCAAAGGCGAGAGACAAGAGAAAGTATTGTCATTTCCACCAGGCTTATGGCCATAATACTGCAGACTGTTTCGAACTGAAGAGACAAATCGAGGGTCTTATCAAGGATGGCCAGCTACAAGAATACATTTATCGGCCCCCTGAACCATCCAACAAGAATGACAAGGGGAAGGAACCGTTAGAAGAAGTAGCCACAATTTTTGGGGGAGTAGTGGCTGGTTCAAGTTCCCAAGCCCGAAGGCACCTAGCTAGGCAAGCAAGATATGACCTCCCTCGCCACGAAGTCAACTTGACAACCTCCTCCACCAATGTTGGGGATCGTGATGTTATCTCCTTTTCATCGCAAGATGCGCAGGGTATCCATCATCCACATTGTGATGCCTTGGTCCTCACAGTAATAGTGGCCAATAAAAGGCCACGAAGAGTATTGATTGACAACGGGAGCTCAGCTGACATTATGTCATTGGATGCATCTGATCGGTTGGGTCTTAACCGAAAAGATATGAGAGGCATCCAAACTTCCCTGATAGGATTCATTGGAGAAAAAGTTATTCCCGAAGGAGTAATTTCGTTACCAGTGACCTTGGGAGAAGGTTCCCTACAGACAACCAAGATGGTGGACTTTCTCGTAGTAGATCATCCGTGTGTTTATAACGCCATTCTTGGACGGCCATCACTCTACGACTTCAAGGCCGTGATGGGTGTCTATCATCATGTCCTGAAATTTCCAACACCTTCAGGGATAGGAGAAGTAAGAGGTGAACAACGAACCTCTCGAGAGTGCTACAACATGGCTTTTAGAGAAAAGGCACATAAGCTATTGTTAATTCGAGGAAAACCTTCCGTGGGCATAAGCTAAGTGGGCAAGTACTACAAAGTACTCGAGATCCCATTGATGGAGCATTGGGCCTAACTGGAAGGTCTTTATAGAGTCAAAGCTCTCATCCGACCAGGCACCTACAGGTTGGTCACCGTGGAGGGGAGGTTGCTCCGTCATCCATGGAGTATTGAGCACTCAAAGAAGTACTACCCGTAGTCTCTTTGTATATGCAACTCCTTCCAGGAACTTATGCATATGTAACAACTCCCATAAGGAGACCAATAAAGAGATTACTAATAAAATGTTCAGTTTATTGTATTTCAAATCAAAGCTCATGTATGATCGAGTTGCAAGGAGATGGAAAGAGTAAAAGAATACACCACCAGAAATAAAAAATTCTTAGAGTTCTTATTATTTCAAAATTGGTTGAGGAATGCCACACATATAGCATCTACCTAGTTGGAAGAATTTCAACTATCTCTAAGAAGTGGCCTCATCATCTCCTTCTTCGTCTGAAGACGATGAGGTAGAGTCGTATTGCTTGGCCTCCCAGACTGCTGTGTCCAATGTCGACTCATAATCTTCATCTTTAAGGATAAGGCGGTGGAATTGCTCAGGATCAGAGTTTGCTGTTGGGATAGACTCTGCCACCAAGTTTAACTCTTCAGCTATGGGAGACTAATCAATCCCTGGGTAACGGTCATGGAACCATCTACGCACCCCATTGACTCCATCAATATAGGAACGTTCCATAGCTTGCTGGTAGATGCGACCCCTACGAAAGCGAGCTACTGCTTTGTCAATCCTACCTTGCTCAGCAACCGCCCTTTCCCGAAGCTTTTGGCCAAGATCATTGGCCCTCTTATGTTGGATAGCTGCCTCCTTCTTGGCTTCGGACAAGTCTGCCTTCATTCTGCCCATCTGCTCCTTCATTCCTGCCATCTTTCTTTCCGTCTCGGTTAAGTTGTCGAGGCAGACCAGATGTTTCGCCTTCCAGTCGTCAACCTCAGAAGTAAGATGGTTAACTTCCTTGAGGAGGTTGGTGTTAGTCGACTCTCCTTGAGCTAAGGGTCCTGTCGCCTACAGAAAGAAAGGCAAAGAGAGGAAAAGAGATAAGGCATGACTTTCAAGAGTATTAAAAAAAGAGAGAAAGGGTCTTAGTAAAACCCCACCTGAAGTATGATGCCCATCCCGACAGCAATCGCATCGAAGTATGTGAGTTTTACATTCTCTGGAAAGACATTGGTAGGCATGAGACGTGCAGCACTTTGAGACAATTCCCGAAGGTAGTCTCCACATGTTGAGCCACTCTGAAAGCCCGTACTGTCAAAAGTAAAACGTTTGGGTAGTTGCGAGGCTGAGGGTAACTTGCTCCCAGTAGGCTTCGAGGCTGCAACTTCATCCGCAGGCTGAACGGAGGTTGAACTATCCGGAACCGGCTTCCGTACGGGAATCTCCTTGTGACTACTGGCTCTCCTCTTCGAAGGTCCAAGAGTTGGAGGACTTCCGCTCCGTTTCTTCTGGGAAGGACCAAGCCTGTCATGAGTGAAGGGCTTAAGAGGCATCTTGGCTTCAAGTTGAGCAAACTGCTTCTTGGTAGGATGTAAAGGAAATAGACCTGCGCAAAAATAAAACTGGTAAGACAACAAGCACATGCTTGATGAAGTGAGGTAAGATCAGAAAGTAATGATCAAGCTTACCTTCCGGAGGAATTGGAGGTGATAAGCCAAAACGGGCCAATTGCTCCCGATCAGTGAGACTATTCACGTTCTTCGAGTCCACGGGTAACTTGAGTACCACTTGCAAGTCGTCTCTCTCTTTCTGAGATAACAGCGGGCGTTTGGTCCAAGGAGCTGCAATAAAAACAGAAGAGAATGTCAGTTGATCAAGAGTTGTCATAATAAAGACGGATAGGGTGTCATTATAATAGGGTACCACAAGGACCAAAACGCCTCCTGATCCTCAATTTCTCCCCCTTGGGACGAGCACCTTCTTGATACTTCAACCGCCACCACACCAGAATTGCTTATACTTCCATTCTTTCACATGGGAGGGGATGCCAAAAAGGCGGTTGGGGTCATCCGTCTTCCCTCGCTGGGATATATAATAGTAACCCGTCTTCTCTCCATTCGGTGGGTGAATGGCAAAAATGTGCTTAACATGGTTGGTGGTAGGGTCACCAAGGCCTGTGCTTCTGAATAAACTTTGGAAAGCTATCAGAAGTCTCCATCCATTGGCCGACAGTTGGGTAGGGGCAATGCCCATAGCGTCCAGCATACGCCGAACATAGTTATCAAAAGGCACCCAGAGACCAGCTCTCAATAGCTCTAGGCTTAAACCAATGACACCTCGTGGTGGCCTACTCCACCGATCACCTTTCATTGGAAGGAATAGGATGACTGAAGCTGGGATAAGGAAATGGGCTCTATATATTTTTAATCGATCGCCCGGGAGTTGATTATCAATATGGTCAGCCTCCCACCACTTTTCAACCTCCGGATCACTATCCGAGGTAGCAGAGGACGACCAGTCGTTGTCCTCCTCAGTGTCTACCACCCTGTGGTTAACGGAATTCTATCCTAGCTTACGATCCTGACCGAAGAAGTTTTGGTAAAACTCGTTAACTTCTTTACGGTTGGTCACAGGATCTTTATCCCTGGAAGACTGGGTTTGATGACTCGATTCCCCTCGTAGCACTTTCACAGTGGTTTTCACTCTAGCCATCTGCACAGTCAAAGAGGAGTCGTTAGTCATCAAACCAAGTCTGCTGAGGGAGGGAAGAGCTAAAAAAAAAAGGTATGAAAATTCGCGGAAACACCCCGCGAATAAAAAATGAAGGTTTAAAAATTGGCGAAAACACCCCCACGAATTAAAATGAAGTTTCAGAATTTTGCAGGAACACCCCCGCGGGAAAAGATGAAGTTTCAAAATTTTGCAGGAACACCCCCACGGGAAAATAATGAAGTTTCAAAATTTTGTAGAAACACCCCTGCGGAAAATCATGAAGTTTCAAAATTTTGCAGAAACACCCCCGCGGGTAAATAAGCAAAATTTTGAAGAATTGCTGAAGAGCCCCCGCAATTATTCGAATTTTTTCTGGGAAGCCCCTGCATGCTACGTGAACAGTGCACGCAGTATGCAGCACGACCAGCGCTCGCGGGCTCGCCACCCCTGCGCGCCCAGCGCCCCGCGGCCTCGGGAGCTCGTCCATGCGCGCCCAGCGCCTTGAGCTCGTCCATGCGCGCCCAGCGCCTTGAGCTCGCCCCTGCACGCCCAGCGCTCGCCTGCCTCGCCCCTGCGCGCCCAGCGCTCACCTGGCCTGCTCGCCCGAGCGTTGTGGCCTAACTAAAGAAGCTTGTGGAATATGCAAATTCTGCTTTGAGCGAGATTTCTTCACTCGTAAAGTGAACAAGCATATGAAGTGTTTGAGCATGAGCTTAAATGAATGTGGACCAATAAAAACTTGTGGATAGATGCTAATTGAGCACTCTAGAGCATATAGACACTGCAAGAGAACAATTAAATTAATAAACTAAATAATGCTTAGATTCCAATTCACTTTTTAGTTAACTAAATGATTAAGAATATATGACTCTTCCAATCATGTTCTTGTTGTTTTGTAGTGTGCATCTCAATCAATGTCCTCTAGCGCTGTTCTATGTGGAAAGGCATGTGGTCCTTGCTGGAGGATGGTGCTCAAAAACAAAGGTTAGTCCAAACCAGAAGACAAAAATCAAGGATAACATGACAATATATGTTCACTCACTTGAATTTCAAAATGGTAACTTTTATTAGCCACTTTAGAAGAGTCTTTACATCATCGACCTGGCTCTGGAAACTCTGTCTTAATCATTTCATTTTCTCACTCACTGCACTATCTGTACAGCTCTTAAGGCTCTTCTGGCATATGTACCTCATAAATGTGTACCCTAAGCTAACCGTGGAATTGCGAATTCCAGTATTCAATGTTTGCTTAAATGTTTGAATACAGTAGTTTGGGGGCTGGGTTCGCATGACCCCCCGATTTAGACCCTTCAGATTGGTGGGCTGCCACTTGCTCAGTTGCTCTGCCACTGTCGGATTTTGTTAATTTTCTAACTTATTATTAGGATTTCCCTTGAAGCTTTTTTTCCAATAATGTTTTCTGCGGATTAGGTCAGGAGTTTTATGAGTGTTGCAAACTTACAATAAACAAGAAAAAATGAATAAGAGAATAAATTGAGCTGAAAACATAACCAAAATACCTTCCTCTAGAAATTAAACCACCCCTTGACATTTTTTTTGCTTCAGGAGTGAGTGGATAACTGTCCGACCCCTAGTTCTGTTATGTGTAACCGCATTGGAATTATTCTTGCTACTAAGCCCCAGAACTCGTTCTAGTTGATTAGCTGGGTTCCGCAATGACCCATTTGGCTTGTAGATTCTGGTCAGTAAGCCCATTATGAGGTCTTTTGGGTCCCATTTAACTGATTCCTCTATAAAACTCAGTCTGAACTTATTTCTCAGCTGACACTTTTGTTCTGCTTAAGTCTTCCCAGTTCTTTTCCTGTAGAGCGTCTAGAAGCCGGCACCACCGCACCAAACTTAATTTCTCGCCTATCTGGGGTAAACACGAGCTGACATGCCGTTCGAAGATCGTCAAACGTGCTTTTTTTTTTATTTGGATTTTTGTTTTTAAAATTTAATAGAATATCTAGATTGGTAAAAGTTAATAGTAGATATATTGATAAATGTTTTTTTTTTAAGATTAAAAATGAATGTTTCACCCTCTTTCAAGGCATTTAGTTGATGGGCTCCTGTCTGGGCCTTTCGGGTAAGTCTCAAGACCCATCTGATCCCATCTATTCAAAAATCATTTGGGTTAGGGCACACTGTAAGATGGAAATGTGGGTATCTTTATTGAAGCCCATATAGTTGGGTCACCGATTTGTATTTGCGTTTACTACCTTCCCAACTTCATCTGTGTTGTGTTACAAATTCTTTAATTTATAACACCTTACTTCCAAAGTATACTACTTCATAATATTTGTTATAAATATTTATCCATATAAATTTTAGAATTTGAAATCTGCATAAACCCTATTTCATCATCAAAGGAGATCAAACAATTCTGAAAATTTTCCAGACACTAATGTTAACAAACTAGATTTCAAGGCAATGAACTTTAGAGGCTCATTGCTTTTTTAGGATTTTTATTTACATTGAGCTCAATGAAATTTGGGGAAAATATCATAATCTCAAAGTTAGTTGACAAAAAAAAGTCTTTGCATAGAATCAAAGCACCAACTTCCTCATAAATCCCATCAAAATGAAGATAGAGCAATAGTTAGAGAAATTGGAAAGCCTTACAAGGACTCAAAAGGGGGGGAAAAAAAAAGAAAGATTAAAAGAGTAACTGTAGTAATTTACTGCTTGGAGTCAAACGTGGGTGTGTTCCAAAAAAATGACCTTTTTCTTAATATTAAAACTAATTGGTTTTCATTAATGAACTCTTGTTCTTTCCAAAATAAAAAGTTCTTATAATATCAGTTATTTTCAATCTTTCAAAATATAAATAATGTTCAAGTTGAAAGGATCAAATGCATATCACTAGGTTATTAATTAAAAAAAAAAGAACATAATTATATGGGAAATCCTTTGGACATAAATTTATAACTCTATTTTTGTAATATTAAAAAGTAATTGAAAAGCTTAACCTTGGTCCCTGACCATGAACAGTGTAACCTCTCTCAAGTAGAGTCTTGATAAGGGAGCCAATATAGGTGGCTCGATGAACATAAAAAGCTTCTGCTTCAGTCTCCATCTTAGCTCCACTTTTCAATGCTTCCTCTCACCAAGCATGGCGAAAAAATCGAAGGCATATTATATCGCATATAATAGAACCATCACACTTCTTTCAAATGATTCGTATATCGTGCCCACTATTAATTATAATTTGTGATTTGACTTCTGTATGGCTTTTATGGTTAACATATTGGTATGCCATGTTTGGCTTTTCTATAGAAAAAAAAAAAATTGAAAAGACCCTTAGCATCGAGTTAAAATTGCACCAAATTGCGGTTCGTGCATGGCTGCCATTTTGCCAAACGTTTCATACTCCATGTGACTTTTGGCTCTAGCCGAACTTATTAAGAATTAATGTTAAAGGTGACTATAAGTTTCTTTTTGGGTAACATGACAAATTTAATATAGTATAAAATCTATTATGATCAATTTGATAGATTCGAATCGAATTATTTAAAAAAATATATTATTTAACCTATTGAGAGACTGGCCAATGTTAAGTGGAATTAGGTCAAAAAAAAGAATTGTGATGTAATTAGAGTCCTGGAAGCTCTAATCACCTACCTTTCTTCTTAAGCCTCCAACTAAAATTACAACTCAAAAACTTACACATGCATGACAGATTGAAGTTCAAGTTTGAAAATGACTCAGCTGCAACACTTTTCATAACTGTACATTGCTTCTCGTACAATAGCATTGGCAAGTTCTTTAGTCTTGCATAATAAAGCTTAAGAGTCCTCTCTTTCTATGTTTTATCTTGCAAATTCACTTTTATCTTAATTGTGTTTAGTTTCTTTCAAAGTTTCCGAGGTATGTGTGTCTCTCTCTCTCCCAATATTATGATTTCAGAATAGGCTACTGTGTGGATTGAATTGCGAAAATCATATAAAATTTTGAATGAAAAGAATTCAGGTTTTCTTAACGTTATGTTTATTAATGGTTTGCTGAATGTTGATTGGTTTCAGAAGAAGAAAAGGAGATTGAAATTGGATTTAGATTGCATGCAGCAAATGCTTTAAATGCAAAGAGCTTTTTATGAGACTTAGAGAAAAAACAAAACACAAAATAAGTCGCATGCCATACATGCGTTATTCTTTGACCATTGATTTTGCCTTTTTAACATTGAGTAGAAAGGATTCAAGCAAACCCTTTTGAAAATATAAATTTTCCCTTTCTTTACACCAAATTGCAAAACTGGTTATGCAATGCTAACAAGTTCTTGCTGGGACGAAAAGTTGCTGCCCTGGCCACTGTTTCGGATTTGGTATGGTTATTTAGTCAATTAACTTAGCTTAGTTACAAAATATGTTTTGATTTTCCCTATGGTGAGTGAGCAAAGAATGAAAAAAAATTGGGATTTACATTTGAGGGTCAACAGGTTAATAACTTCAGTTTTTCTTTGCCTTTGGATTAGGTCAGGTTTTAGTAAAAAGATTATGATATGTTGCAAACTCTGTTTTTTGAATATTCATCACAATAATACAATCGTAAAGCGAAACACCCATCTCAACTCTTGGAGAGAAAAGTAAATTTCTCCTCAGCTACTAGTACTCTTTTTTGACTTACATCAAGGTTTGAGATCTGAAGCTGGTTTGCTGAAAACCATTGACCCGTCTTCCAGATTCTTTAAGTGCAGTGGATTGGGTTTAAAAGCTAAAAATGTGCATTAGAAATTAACCCCTAGGTAAATCACAATCATGAGCCTGATGGGTTAAAGAAGTTCAGAAAAAACATTTGTACAGAACTCTTACCGTTATAAGAAGTTGCTAACTGAGCAACAAAATGAATTCAGTTTTCGTAATCCATAAAAACGGAGAGCAAGCAAATGAAAAAGGGACCTGAGTTGAGCATATTATACTCTTACCAAATAAATTACTTTCTTCGTTTTAGCTGCAGTAAGGCAACCTTTAATTATAGCATCAATGGGAAGAAAAGAAAGCCCAATCATAGTTGTAGCAAGTAGATGGTCGGAAGTCAAAAACAAAGGTTAGTCCAAACCAGAAGTACAAAAATCAATGATAACATGACAATAACATAGATTCTCACTTGAATTTCAGGTACTTTTATTAGCCTAACTTTATCTTTACAATCCCGACCAGCTCAGGAAAAAGAAAGCAAAAATTAGTAACAAACAAATCAGGAACTACTTGTGGCAGGGATCACATGTTCTTGCTAGGCAAAAAAATAAAAATTCAGACACCTGAAAACTAGAATTATTTCCACAGAATTTCTAAATGCAAACTAAAATGAAATAGTAAAATTAACTGAAAAGGAGGGGAACCCATTTCACTTTCTCATAAATAAATACGATCCATAACATGGAAACACAACCAACTTCAAATGCAACTCAAAACAATTTCTTTTAAAGAAGTAACAGCGGCTACTCCAGTCTATAGAACATCCTCTTTACTAGTAACAATTAGGAACCATAATATAAGAACACAAATGGAAACAGAAATCGAAATGAACCCAAATAATAATAATAATGATAACAATAATAAATAAAAGATTGAAACCCAGCTGCAATTAAACCAAAGAAAGAAAATTTTGTCCAAATTATGCGACAACCAATTCAATAGAGTCAAATTGTAATTTCATATAAGAGCAAAATAAATAGTCTAATTTCTTAAGTTCTTGCTCAATAAATACCAGTAACTTAAAATGCCTATCAGGTTAAACCCCCCAAAAAAAAAATGTAGCTTCATTAGTAAAAAATGATTTTCTTTCATCTTTTCTCGACTTAAAGTATAATAGGTGCTTGAATAAAGCTGAAAAAGTAACAGATAGTTATCCTAACTTAGAGACTCATCATACATGAACAAAAATAAAATTTTTCTTTATTCAATAACGGATAATAAAATAATTATAAAAAAATAAGTTGTTGAGAAGCTTACAGTAAGGGGGAGAAAGAGGGAAAAGAGAGGCGTTGGCCAAAGAAGGAGTTAGATGAGAGAGAAAGAGGTCATTGAGCTTTGAAGTGCAGCCATTGCTGCCATTTTCGCTTCTTCAATTCTGTGACTTCCCCTGTGAGATTTCTGCTGCTGATATGAGGATAACGTGGGAAGCCATATAGATGATAGACCACTCAAGTCTTCACAAGCTTATTTAGCATCGGTCTGATTCTCCCTACCATTAAATTGTAGAATATCTAGATTCAGTAAAAGTTTAATCTACTAATTAATGTGTGCTTTGGCTTGCTGATTCGTAATGTCAAGTGATATGACTTCATAAATTAATTTGGCGCCGCGATTAACGACTTAGATCAACACCACAGTTCATATTTCCATTCTATCCACGGTTAGGACCAATCTAGATCATTAATAACATCTATGAATTTTGAGAACTTGAATCCTGGGAAGAGCAACACATACCTAACATCAATAATGACTTGGGTCATTTGAATTTTTCTCTCATTTATTTCTGCTGACAACAATCTCCGAGCTTAGTCTATTGTAGTTAGCTTAGAGAATCAAGAATATCACCTACCATTAATTTATAATGGGAGGTAGAAAGCCAAAATCCATGCAACACGCTATTGTTTGACGAATTGTTTCTTTAATGCCATACTTGTAAGTAAAACCCAAATCACTTAACTTCTTCGACGAAATCTCAGAAGGTATTGAATTGAGATTTCCCTCCTTAGACCTAGGTGCATAATGAAAAATCAGTATCTTATATTGCAAGTTTCTTATATCCATCATCTAATATCATGAAAAAATCTTGCCTGTGCATGTTTGAAGCAGGATACTCTTGGTTGAGATGATCAATCAATTCAGACATTGGACAACGCTTGGCACAGCATATGTAACGACCTTCTGCTCTGCCATTCTCCATTAGAAATATGTGGACACTGCATATATCTTCAACATGAATTAAAGCAATCGACCCCATTCTGGCATTTACAGCAGATAGTATGGAAAAGAACTTGGAGTCACCTATAGATGTAGCCAAATTTACAAGTTATTACATCAATCTCATGTGTATGCACACGTGCGTAAACCTGCTACTACCATGGGATTTTCAGCATATAGTCTGTATGTACTATAAGCAGGATCATTACAGCCACATCATTTTATGTTGTGAACAATTTTACAAATTCAGGATTAACCAGTCACTGAATGTCGATTTATACAATTGTACTTTGAGATTAAGAAAACCATTATGAGGATACTTCTGTTACAAATGTGGGGAACTATGACAACATTCTGCAATATATTTGTACTGTAAATTATATTGAAAGTGTATGTAAATTTTTCAAGAAATAATAGGAATATTTGTCTATAAACCTGTTATTGGTGACAAGAGAACGCGAATGCTTGATGGAACAGTTGAAGTTAGAAAGGGTCCAGCAACAGTAGGTGTAATTACTGAAACAAGATCAATGTCATTCTCCTTCGCAAATTTGAAAGCCGCTTCCTCTGTCAAAAGCTTGGAGAGTGCATAAACCTGAAGCAATGAAGTGTATTTCTATAAATAGGATCTCATTCTCAAAGGTTTCCAATAAACAAAATTTAAAACGATCTAAGTAAAAAAATTTACCCATCCACTTGCTTTTGTCTTCAAGATATGATCGATAGGAGTCTGGCAAGATTCATCAACAACAGGTCTACATTTTCCAGAGTTGTCTTTGGCAGTGATTGTACTAATGGAAGACGTTAAAACAACCCTTTTCACTGATTTAGATTTCAAGCAAGCTTTGAGAAGGTTTAATGTGCCTCTGATTGCAGGGTCGATTATATTTGATTGAACATTAGTCTCTTCAGGCTCAAGAAAGAAGAAAGTTAATTGGTGTTAAATTGCTTTCAAAATCTCAAGTAGGATACATAGCATAGGCATTACCAATGTTGTGTTCTTCAAGGAAGCCAAATTCCATTGAAGCTGCCACATGAAATACACCATTGCAGCCTTTAACAGCCTCATCGAAGCTCCCTTCTACTTGCATATCAGCTTGGAACAATCTCAACCGGTCAGTTGCAGTCCACAGTGACAAAAAGTGCAAAGTCTTTGCTGTAAAATTTTAATAGAATTTCAGTTTTCTTAGAGTATCCACAGAAGATAAATTTATCACTGCACTTCTGTAAGATTGGAGATGGTGTCATTTATTAATGATCATAAATCAAAATTCTCATCAATGTGGTGAACTTTCTTGAAGATTTCATTCCTTTAACTGCCTTTCCGGGGAAGTAATTCTTTACAAGCGAATGAATGCCTTCCAGTACCCTAGATTACCCTTTAAACGAAATTGGAACAAAAATATCTTATATTATATACCGATTTGTAGCCTTACAAGTCAAAACAAAATTCCCACTTATGTTTTACTTTCAATCATCCAAACACTCAAAAGGAATTCAAAAGAGCAAATTAATCTTATGGATTCACATTCCAATTTAAATACAAAATATTGATAAAAATTAAAAAAAAAAAAGAAAGATTAAAAAGAAAAAAACTGTAGTAATTTGGACTGCTTGGCCAGTCAAACGTGGGCTAATTTTACTTTCATAATCAACCCATTTGCCCAACAACAACAACAACAACAACAACAACAATAATTATATGTTCCAAAAAAATGACCTTTTTCTTAATATTAATCGATTAATTGGTTTTCATTAATGAACTCTTGTTCTTTCCGAAAGGGACTAACAAAATAAATTAAGTTCTTATAATATCAGTTATTTTCAATCTTTCCAAATACCTAAAAAATGGTCAAGTTGAAAGAGATCAAATAATATCACTAGGTTATTAATTAAAAAAAAAAGAACTATATATATATATGGTACGAACTTTAACACAAATTTTTGGACATAAATTTATAACTCTATTTTCTTAATATTAAAAAGTAATTAGAAAAGAATTAACCTTGGTCCCTGACAGTGGCATGAACAGTGTAACCTCTCTCAAGTAGAGTCTTGACTAACCGGGAGCCAATATAGCCAGTGGCTCCGGTGACACAGTAAGTCTTATAAGCTCCCTCTGCTTCCCCCGTCTCCATCTTAGCCGCTACCACTTTCTCAATGCTTCCTCTCACCAAGCATGGCGAATCAATCAATCGAAGGACATATTATATCGCATATAATAGGGGTTGTGAACCATCACGAGACTTCTGTTCAAATGATTCGTATATCGTGCCCACTATTAATAAAGCATATAATTTGTGATGATTAGGCGACTTCTGTATGGCTTTTATGGTTAAAATATTGGCTCCACCATATGCCATGTTTGGCTTTTCTATAGAAAAAAAAAAAATTGAAAAGACCCTTAGCATCGAGTTAAAATGTGCACCAAGCTTTGCGCATTGCGGTTCGTGCATGGCTGCCATTTTGCCAAACGTTTCATACTCCATGTGACTGGGGAGGTTAGACTGGCTCTAGCCGCTAACAACTTATTAAGAATTAATGTTAAATCGGTGACTATAAGTTTAAACTTTTTGGGTAACATGACAAATTTAATATAGTATAAAATCTATTATGATCAATTTGATAGATTCGAATCTCCTTCGAATTATTTAAAAAAATATGTTATTTAACCTATTGAGAGACGTGAGATTTGGCCAATGTCCTAAGTGCATGAATCCTTACACATTAGGTCAAAAAAAAGAATTGTGATGTAATTAGAGTGCCGTGGAAGCCCCTCTAATCACCTACCTTTCTTCTCTACTAGCCTCCAACTAAAATTTTACAACTCAAAAGACTTACACATGCATGACAGATTGAAGTTGAACACACAAGTTTGAAAATTGACTTTGTGGAGGAATGGAAACTGTAGATGAGTGGAAGCTTTGAAGAAGTTAAGTTGAGCAACATGAGAGTTTGTATGTAGAAGTGAAATTAACTTTTCTGATGGCTAACTATAATTGGTGTAGGTGGCGTTGGAAATTGCTTCTGAAAGGTGTGTCGTACAATGCCAAAAGCATTCGGTTCTTCAAGTTCTTTAGTCTTAAAAGCATAATAAAGCTTAAGAGTCCTCTCTTTCCCCTATGTTTTAGCTTCTTGCAAATTCAGCTTTTATCTTACTTTCTATTAGTTATCTAACAAATACGCATTAGTTTCTTTATTAAAGTTCATTTAATATATCGAGTGTATGTGTGTCTCTCTCTCTCTATATATATATATATATATATATACATACTTTGTCAATGTACGGTTCTTAATTGACTTAGAATTGAATACTCGAATGCGATAACTCTTATATGCTGAAGTCATTTTCGTTAAATCAAAATTTATAGAGAGAAAAGTTTACTCAAACAATTTTTACTAATAGGATTTAAACAATATCAAACACAAATCATACTCCTAACCGTAGTTAACAAACATTGGACAACGTAGTAAATAATTATGAAGACAAACTTTACTCATTCATTTTATTTCAAACACATACCGATGAGATTATTGGTGGCATGGTAATATTCTAAGACAAGAACAATCCTATTCTGAATATTTTGATACTTTTTCAGAAGAAGATAAGGATTGAATATTAAAGCCAAGGTCCAAACCTTTTCAAGATTCTAAGATTGCATGCTTTAATATTGTGCAAATGCTTTAATATTGTGCAAATCTGCGCAGTCTGCTCATTTGACATGCGCCCGCAATTGATTTGTTGTTTCACTATTTACTTCCAGAGAAAAAACAAAACGAAAATTGGTTTTCCAAGAAAGCACTCGAAATTTCAGGTCCCATTTACATGCATTCGTTATTCTTTGACATGTATGGGACATTGATTTTGTCTTTTTTTTGTTACTTTTTAACATTGAGTACTGGAAAACTGATTCAAGTCAACACGCTCCTTTTTGCACTTTTCGGCTAAGAATGACTAAATACTCTTCCCTTTCTTTACACCAAATTCAAGCAAGAACTGCACCAAGTTCATGCAATAGCTTTGACAAGTTGGCTGCATGCAAATTCTGGGACGAAGAAGTTTGGCAAGAAAAATAGATGCCCAGATTTTTGGCCAAAAAATCTGTGGACACTCGGTTTCAGTGCAGAAACCAAACTTTTGGACATGGCACTCTATATCAGACCTGCATTAAGTACAATGTAAACAACTTACAAGCTTAAAGTTACAAAATATGTTTTGATTTGACATGGCCCCAACAGGAACCAAAAACAACACGAACTATGGTGAAGTGAGAATCCACAAAGAAGGGAAAAATGAAATAATGGGATGAACAACGGAAATTACATTTGAGGGTCCGACATACAGGATTACTATGAAGCAGCAGCTACTTCAGTTTTCTCTTTGCCTTTGGCCTCCTTTACTTTCTTCCAGTTTTCCTCACTGTCAATAATTTCACCAGTTTTTATTAGGTAGCGGACTCGTTTGCCATTGTCAAGGACCTTATGTCCCACCCGGCTTGCCAAATTCTGTTCTTTTGAATATAGCATCACATTTGAGCTGTGAATAGGTGCTTCAATCTGTAAAATCATTTTTAAAACACTTCTTTGTCACTAAATATATCTAGCACAAGAAAAAAGCATATATATGTAGACAGTTAAGAAAGATCAATAATAATTGATGACAACAGAAATCTAATTCTGCTTAAAGCTATTATATAGCGTTTGTATGCACTTGCTCCAATAGTTTACCGATTGAAGCACAAGAAAAATTTAAATAAAGGAACAGGTTCATCTATAGTAATAGAATAGTAAATCAGTAAAATAACCTTAATAATCTGCCCTTGTTCTTCCTCCTCTTTTTTCTTCACATGCTTTGTCTTTAGGTTTACATCTGCAACTATCACCTTGCTGTTATGCTTAAACACCTTCGTAATCTCTCCAATTTTACCCTTGTCATGTCCAGATATGACTTTAACTGTATCCCCTACTTTAACATGCATTTTGTGTAAAACTGGAAGGCTATTGGGTTTACATTCCTTTCGCTCCCACCGCTTAAGCTGCAAAAGAAAAAAAATTATGTGCATGTTAATAAATGGAGAATAACCACAAATACAATATAAGGAAACAACTATACAATACCAAATAAATTTGCAGACTTAAAAGAAAACGTGATAGTCATGGTGAGCCTGCAAATTATGGGCCCTTATGTTGCTTACAGGAAGTTCTATTATAAGTAACTAATGCAATAATCATTTGTGGGAGGCCACACCACCAACAGACAGATATCCTCAATATGGTAGATGCTGCACCAATGTTTGAAGTAGCAAATATACTGGCAATCATAAGAATGAATTTCAAGGCATAAGATTATAATGGGTTCTAGAGCATCTTGGGGTTTGCAACAAAAGGGTCTCAATGTTCACTGTATTTTCTATTTCTTTTCATTCCACAAAATTCAGTTTTCGTAATCCATAAGAAACGGAAAAGCAACTGCCAATATGAAAAAGGACACAAAATACCAACCCTTGCTACAATGAGACATGAGCTCTCTGTGGGCTTGACCTGCATATTATACAAGAAGAGATATCATTACCAAATAAATTACAGTTTCTATCGGATTTTAGGCGAATGCAGTAAGGCAACCTTTAATTATAGCATCAATGGGAAGAAAAGAAAGCCCAATCATCACAGTCTGAACTCAGAGAAGTACAAAAGAATTTATATTGCAAGCAAGGCTATAGCATCACCACATAATTTTGTTTAGTAACGGAAGCATTATTCCACAGACAATATGTTGTTTCCGTCTCATACAAAAAGAAATGCAGTTGAAAAAAGACATTAAAGTGATTTACATCTTATTTCATTCTTTTTGACTGTTTAGAATACAAAATAAACAATCCCGACATCAAAGTGGTACCAATTATGAAGTGCAAAGAAATTAACTTTGACTTGTTTGCTAACAACACTGTTAGGACATAATTGAACAAGTAACTCACATCGCCAAATTCTCACATGAGATTTTTTATAGACAAGTCAGGATCATGGTTGTGAACTTGAATTTTTCAGGATATCTTTCACTATTTTAGCTTGCTAACTTATTATCAACACAATTTATCAATCCCAGACCAGCAAAGCAGGAAAAAGAAAGCAAAAAATTAGTAACAACGTCACGAAATCAGGAACTACTTGTGGCAGGGATCACATGTTCTTGCTAGGCAAAAAAATAAAAATTCAGACACCTGAAAACTAGAATTATTTCCACAGAATTTCTAAATGCAAACTAAAATGAAATAGTAAAATTAACTGAAAAGGAGGGGAACCCATTTCACTTTCTCATAAATAAATACGATCCATAACATGGAAACACAACCAACTTCAAATGCAACTCAAAACAATTTCTTTTAAAGAAGTAACAGCGGCTACTCCAGTCTATAGAACATCCTCTTTACTAGTAACAATTAGGAACCATAATATAAGAACACAAATGGAAACAGAAATCGAAATGAACCCAAATAATAATAATAATGATAACAATAATAAATAAAAGATTGAAACCCAGCTGCAATTAAACCAAAGAAAGAAAATTTTGTCCAAATTATGCGACAACCAATTCAATAGAGTCAAATTGTAATTTCATATAAGAGCAAAATAAATAGTCTAATTTCTTAAGTTACAAATTTTGCTCGAATAATGCAATACCCAGATAACTTTAAAATAAAAGAACCAAAATATCAGGTTAAACCCCCCAAAAAAAAAATGTAGCTTCATTAGTAAAAAATGATTTTCTTTCATCTTTTCTCGACTTAAAGTATAATAGGTGCTTGAATAAAGCTGAAAAAGTAACAGATAGTTATCCTAACTTAGAGACTCATCATACATGAACAAAAATAAAATTTTTCTTTATTCAATAACGGATAATAAAATAATTATAAAAAAATAGAGTTGTTTGAGAAGCTAACTTACAGTGAAGGGGGAGAAAGAGGGAAAAGAGAGGCGTTGGCCAAAGAAGGAGTTAGATGAGAGAGAAAGAGACGTCATTGAGCTTTGAAGTGCAGCCATTGCTGCCATTTTCGCTTCTTCAATTCTGTGACTTCCCCTGTGAGATTTCTGTCTGTCTAGAAAGAATGATATGAGGATAACGTGGGAAGCGGAAAAACTGTAGGAGGAAAAACGATGTCGTTTTTATGGAAAAAAGTTAACGAGCAATTGGGCTGGGCTAAAAACTGGGCCAGTTTTCAGTTTTACCGGACTAATAAGTGTGAACATTTAAATAAAAAAATATATAAATTAAATTCTTGCAATCCAAATTCTCATTTTCAAGAACTTGTTATATTTCAGATGTTAAAGACATGTTTGATTAAACATATTGTCAACTATTTCGACAATAAGTTTAAAAATTTACTCTAGCCATTATATTTTAGATAAATTAAATAATTTTGAAGATTAATATTAATTTTTACAAAAATATAGGTATCAAAATTTAATTTTAAAAACTTTTGGACCGAATTACTTAACCCATATCTCAAATAACATATATTGGAGGAATTCAGTAAAAGTTTTCATTCATTTCATTTCTGAAGTGTAATGTACAAAAGTAGGATCATGTCAATTCAGTGAAAACAGAAGAAAAAGAGATGAGGCCTAAATATGTTACACAAAATTACAAACGGCAATCCTTTCTTTTCTAACACTATCAGAAATCACAACTATTTGGCTCCTAGCTCCTGTAAACTGCAATTATATCACAAGGCAAAACCAAAATCAAGGAATGCAATGTAACAAACAAACAAAAAAACAAAAGGAAAATCCGTCATCTAAACTTCGCATGTCTCAGCTGTGCTGTCCATCGACTCCTCTCTCCGGTGTTCAGAGGTTGGAGTCTTGGTTTCTGGTTGTTCCAGGTCAATGGAAACTTCATCTGCTGTGGCAGATTGAGACTTCTTGTGATGCTTCCTACCGTGCCTCATTTTAAGGATCCTTGATAGCACTTGCACAATGTCTCTCATGGAAGGCCGTTTTCTTGGGGTACGGTTGACACATTTATATGCAAGAGCTGCCACCTCATTAAGTTCTTGCACATCAAAGTTCCCTTCTAAACGAGAATCCCCAATTTCCTCCCACCCACTTTTTCCTTCAGTATTCATTGCTGCCTGCTCATCACATTACAAACATATTAGCTCGATGAGCAAATAGTATACATATGACTAGATAAAGTGTGCACAGGGTGGCGAATATTAACAATTGTCATTCAATTTTTCCTCACCAAATTACAATCATTATCATTGTCCAAACTAATAATCCTTAAATTTCCAAAAAAATGTTCCCAAAGAGATTTGTAAATTAGTCTAAGGCATCTATCACTATGTGTAAAAATCAATGTCTGACGACGGATTATCAAATAACAACATCTCCTCAGCCACCATTTTTTTACTACCATCTGTTTGAGTTTCACTTAGTGTGTGTGTGTGTGTTGGGGGTTGGTGGAGGAGGGGGAAGAGGGAGAAAGAGAGAGAGAGTGAGATCTTACAAGCTCAACATATTCCATGAGACCCTGCATCGGATTTCTGCCAGCTATAAGTTCAAAGAGCAGCACTCCAAAGCTATAAACATCGCTTTTCTTGGTAAAATTCCTTGTAGATATATACTCAGGGTCAAGATATCCAAATGTTCCCCGTATATTGGCAGCGTGTTTGTCTACCATCTCTTCTCTTGAAAGCCCAAAATCAGCTACCTGGTTAAACCAGATTAATTAGGTGAAACAGTGTAAGATGAGCACCTTATAAACTTAGTTATACAATTAAAAACTGAGGCTTCAGAAAATGATTCCAAGTCCTTTTCTTAAAGCAACATATTTGATTTTTTAAAAGCCATATATTTGATTTTTTTTTCTAAAAACAAAAAATTTCAAGGAAATGAGAGAAGTCCTATTCAGAAAGCTATATTGTTTCCTTGGATCTCTAGTTTATTGTAGGTTTCTCCGAAAACCAGAAATAATTACAAATGAACATATGAGACATACCCTGGCTCTCATGGACTGATCCAACAGAATATTGGATGATTTAATGTCCCTATGTATAACCGGAGGAACTGCCTGAAAATAAAGATATGAATTAAAACAATGGAAGACACAATGAGTACAGAATAAATGCATCTTTGTGTGTGTAAACACATATATACAGGTCTAACAGTTACTTCTAATAAGACCAATGCTTACGCCATCATGAAGATACTCCAAGCCCCTTGCTACATCTAAAGCAATATGAACCCTCAAATCCCAGCTTAACGGCTGATGGTTTTCACCTGTATGAAAGTTAGGAAAAAAAAGAAAAGAAAAAAAGGTCATTTTTATAGAAGTAATGACAATGATTTGAAATTTAACTTGCACCATCAGTGGAATACACCATTGCTTAAAAGAGTATCATGAAAGGTTACAACCTTCCCAGCTTGGATCTATCAAATTTAGGTTGTCGCTGCAGCTTACAATAGATATACACAAAAGAAGTAGCAGTAATACGGTTTGGATTAATAGCTAGATCCTATGAAACCAGGGAATAGATAAAGACTGAAAGAGTTTTCAACTCTAGTTAGGACAGATTCTTCAATTACAGAATACTCATTCCAGAGGTCCATAAAAGATTCATTTTACAAAAACTTTACGCAATGCCAGTCAACATACAACTTTTTAAATACCATATGAGTGCATAAAATTAGTCAACAAGTGCCTTCAGAAAATAGATAAATTATCTTATCAGTCTCTGCTGATAGAATTGATTGCCAACTTACTGTACAAATGAGAGGCCAAGCTGCCTTTACTCATGTAGACATACACAAGCATGTGCTGGCCTTTTTCTGCACAATATCCAACCAAATTCACCAGGTTTCTATGATGCAACCTTCCCAATAACATGACCTGAAAATCGTTAAATGAAATAAGGACAAAACATTACCGATGATAAGTGCAAAAGGACATTTAAACAACAATACTAAGACATTATAAGATGTCGATGCTGTGATGCACAGGCAAATCACTTTTTTTCTGACAAAAAAATAAATATCAGTTGCACACTATTCAATTGGTAATAACAGGAAGAATTTATTTACTAAAGTAAATCCAATTCGTCAAATTTGATAAAATCTCAGCTTCCAGTATTTCCTCAAACTTGTTCATCCCCAACGACCTCCCTCAATTTTATCAAACTCGTAACATTATTGCCTAATTTTCAAGCCAGAACTATGTTCCCAAAAGTAGATATTAGGTTCCTTAATTAATTCATCTGATTCATACTATGTACTATTTCAGCTTTTCTTTTAGCCAATTCCAACTAGTTTGCATTATAGTTTTGTTTTGAGTTGATATATCCACACATTTTCCCCATGTGCCATGTCATATTTTTCTTATAAAGAAGCGCCTTGAATAAAACCTATTAACCACAAAGGAAAAATTGCTAGAGTAATGCAACATAAACAGTCATGCCTTAGCACAAGTAACAGAAAATTTAACCTAAGAGGCGGATACAAAACTGTCCCAGAAACTTTTTGCAAGTTTCAACATTTAAATTAACCCTAACACCAGACCAGGATTTATTGTAGTGGCTTTATTACTAAGCTTTTAATCATTCATCATCACTACCTCCGTCTGGAATTCCTTCTCCCCTTGCTTAGAATCAGTTGCAAGCACTTTAACAGCCACAGTCTCACCTGTTGACATCTGAGCTTTGTAAACAGGACCAAATGCACCTTGTCCTATCAATGTCGTAAAATTATATGTCGCTTTTTGCAAATCCCTGAAAATTTAACCAAAAGCAGAATTAATAGACAGAAAGGGATTCATACAAACTGCCATGTTCAAGCCGACTCTTATCCAAGTGTATCATTATTTGTTAAAGAAGTAAATTGGGGATACCTTATCAACTGAAATGATTAGCTAGAAGAGTTTCTACAATAATTAAGTTTAGAACCTTCACATGCTCATCACATGCAAGTTAAAAAAAATTATTTAATAATGATGGAAAAGGTAAAACCACTTAACATTAACCGGTGAATAAAACAGAGGGACAGTTTTAAAGGAAGACATACTTATAGGAATATTCGGGTATTCCAGACACGGACATCACATTGCTCCTCTTGAAACCTTCAAGCCACATGGACTTGCCATTTCGTCCGGACTTAACAGGTGACTCTGGACCAACGGTCGAGTCCGATAATATACTACAAGAATCAGTGCCATTGGCACGAATAGGGATAGTTGCTGCCCTCCTGGAACTACTATTCCCTATCTGGGATCGCTTCCTGTGGTACCTAATGCAAAATAGTGCAGAAATAGCCAAAACAACACCAATCACCACGCCTATAGAGATCCCAATTATCAACCCGGATGACTCCCCTTTCATTTCTGTCCTTTTGACTTCTGCTACTCAAATCTCCAACCCATTTACACAGCTGCAACATTACATACACATAGCGGGTCAAATTTTGCCTATTACATACTCTTATAAAGTTGGTACTAGAAGGTCAAATTCACAATCTTCAATTGAATCCTACTTCAAAATCCGCAAAAGCAAGTCAAATTTGAAACTTTACTAAGAAGTTTACAACCATGAAAGAAGTCAAACCGTGATAAATACGCAGAAAATTCACACACAAGCTAAACAACAAAATAGAATTCTAATCAGATACTCTTATTTTAAAACCGATTCAATGCAAGCTCATGATCATCCATCAATAATCACTTCACTTCACATCGATTTACCGTATGATATCAAAATAAAGTAAGTAAATTTTTCCTTGGAAAATTAGCTCTTTCATCAACTTCTAATCTAAAATCATTTGATCTATAAACAATAACGCAACAAATGGATCTATATTAAAACATGAAGAAGCAGGAGAACAAAATTAAAATGACAAATCTTAAAAGGACCTAAATGAAAAATATATAAAAAAAAATACATAGAATTTGAACATGAAAATTTTCAATAAAGTTGACGCACAGTTCTCTGACTTTTCTCTCCTTCTTTTCTTTTACTTACTTTCTTTGCTCGTAAGTTTTCTCAGCAACCAAACAGATTTCCAAGAAGGAAGGGTACCGGAACTCAAGCTTCTCAGATCAAAGCACTAAAACAACAGTAACCATTTCAAGCTCTAAAAAAAAAAACGGAAAAAAATGTTTTGGAAAACAAAAATAAACTGCAACGCATTGATGAAACTAACAAATTAACTTTTAAGTTACGTACCTTTTGTGTGTTAACGAGCTAAACCAGGTACATGTTTTTTGGAAGCAAAAACACAAACATCCGAAACTCTTGCCAAATGCTTCGAGTAAGTCCGAAGCGAGGAAAAGGAATCTGCAGCGACGAGAGAAAACAGATACTATCTGCTTCGAGAAAACAGAGAAAACAAGAGGTTTTTGGATTGAACTTTTCAGCTATTGGTGTGGAGGTATCGTCGTCCAAATGGAAATGAAACTATGAAAGAGAAATGAAAACAGTTTGCTTTTCTTTTCTTTTTCTTGTTTTTGGTAAAAATTAAAAATTTAAAAACTCCGTGAATCGCCGTTTGCTTCCTCAAAATAAATCGCGCCTATCTTACGTCAGGGAAAGTGTATTTTTTTGACTTCCCCAAAATGGCCTCGGGATTCGGGATATGACGAACGTATCCTTGGGGAATTTTTGTTGGTGGATTCTTTTGGTTTTGTTTGGGTGTACCATTGGACCAGTTTTGTATGATTATGAAGCAACGGGACACGTGGGGCCTGTAGGGTTACTCTAGACTTTGATGAGTACAGTGGGGCTCTCGTTCCCGTTTTGTAACGTTTATTTCAAAAACCAACAAAGTTTTGCCTTTGTTAAATAAATAAATACAGAAAACAATTTTTTTCCTATATTTATTATAAAACGATGTTAAATATGTAACATAAAATTAGGGGTGGGATTCGTATCGTATCGTATCGACTTATTTAATTATTCATGTCAAAACATGAAACTCAAACCCACCCGATTATTAAACGTGTTACCCACGTGTCGTAATCGTATCATATTTAATTCGTATAATTTACTTAATTGTTTAACTTAGTTATACATAATATATTATATTCTCTATATTTAAATCAATTAAAATTATTTTTAAAATATAAATCATTATTAGTATAAAATATTATTAAAATCATTATAATTTATTATTTTACAAATTAATTTATTTTTTAGTATAAAAATTTTAGTTTTATAATATATATATTGTAAGTAGGTAATAATTTATATCATTGAATGAATTTACATATTAAGGATATACAACATGTATTTAACTATTCGTGTCATTAAACGGGTTGGCGTGTTGAATACCTTCAATACTAACCCGACCCATTTATTAATCGTGTAGCGTGTTCGTGTCGTGTCAAAAATTCCCACTCCTATATAAAATGATATATATATATATATATATATATATATATATATATATATATATATATATAAAGACCAAATTCATAAAGTGGATAATATTAATAATTACTCTAAAGGTACGTATCAATATCTTGGAGATTGTCCGATAGGGGTGGTCTGGTTGGGCTTTCTTGAAAAAAAGAAAAATTAACATATATAAAGAATAATATTTAATAATTTTGGAAAAAATGGTTTATTTACCAATTATTAAGTTTTCTCATAAATTTCATTGTAATCTAAAGTGATTTTATGAAAACAAATATATATGGAATAAAATTTTATTTTTATTTTTATTTTTATTTTTTGGACTTATGTCTTGAATCATTACAATTATCCTTTAAGATATGAATATAGATATTTTAGAGATTATGAAGTGAAAATAGCTAATATTTTATGAAAAAATACTATTCACAAATAATATTAAAGGAATCATATAAAAACATTGATTATAATTATCAAAATCCTTGCGCATATGGGCGTGCACACACACACACATATATTGTCTAGATCTATTAATAAAAAAATTTTAATTCCACCTTTGCTGTGTCAAAGAAATTTATTATTTAAAATAATTGAATATAATACTAAAATAATTTTGTAATAAAACTATGCAATCTTTTAGGGATATAATTTTTATAACTTTTAATGTGTTAACATGTATTGTAATAGCTTACGTTGAGACAACCTCGTTAAGTGATGAAGACATCAATTTGCATATCAAACTATACTATGTCTACATAATAATACATAGATAATTAAATATAGAGAATAAATGATAGGATTATGCGCAAACAATCTTGAAGTACAACAACTAGAAGAAACTAAATCAAATTAAGTTTCTTAAGTTTGAGGGTAGAGTTGGAGATGGAAGTGAAAGTGGTGGTTGATGTTTGAAATTAATAGGTAAGAAAATTGGAAATGGGTATTGAGCAACTATCAACCTAACACACCTAATCAAATTGTAAAATTTAATTTTATTTAAACAAATAAAAACCATAGACACTCGATTGATATTTAAGATGATTGGTGACAAAACAAGCTTTACCCCACTTCTCACCTCCGTCATGAAAGAGACTCTATATCAAGTCTCTCCAATTGCTATTCCATCGCAACCACATTTATGTCACCAAAATCCCTAAAGTCTAAACCTTCTCATCTTATCATTTGACCTATCAAAGTTCATTTCATTATTCAGCATAAGATATATATTTGTCTGAATTGATGTTTACGTACCCAGATGTGAGATTTTGTTGATTAATTATGTTAGATAGTTCTTTTTTTTTTAATCTTTTTTATAATAATGAGAAGAAGATTTAAAGATAGAGCCGTCATGTATACACTTTGGAGATTAGAATATTTTGATAATCTAGAAATGGGGATGGGTGTTGCAAATAAAATTCCAAAGACATTTATCAGAAGATGGGACAAGATGGACCAAGCAATTTGACATTTCTTGTTCACAATTTTCTTTTCTTGGAATGTGTTTTTTATTGGAACGCTCGGCACGACTGATTAAAACGGGACCATAAAGTCAATTAGTTAATTAATAATGTAATATATATCAAAGTTTAAGTAAATCTTCTACACAAAACTAGTAAATATGAATGCATGTTGAATAGTAGAAAACGATTCTCATGTGTTGGAAAGTGTTTGCATAAAACAAGAAGAAGAAAAACAATTCAAAACATTATTATTAGATATTTTCAATATCTCGGAAGAGAAGAGTATGTCAGTATGTGGAAATATAATTGCTTTAGTACAAATATCCTGCAATAATTCTTGAGAAAACATTAATCACATAATGGATATGTTTTAAATTCATTTAAATACTTTTGAAATGGGTAAAAATGAAAACAAAAGTCAAGAGCTTAGGAGTAAGAATTGAAAATGTTAAAATGATGAATGGTTTGGTTAGTAATATTAATCCATATAACAGTAAAACATTTGAAATCAATCTTCATTGTTCATACTTTACCAAACCCCATTAGCTAATAAAGGTAAGAGATTGAGGCTTGAGCTTCATATTATTAAATATTAATTATTAGCAAAATGGTCAAATGTGCCCAAACATGACTCAAAAAAAGGTGCTTTAGGTGTGAGAAAACGGTAGTGTTTGTCCCCTGCTCACCTCTGGAAAGTCCCAATTAAAGCAAATATTTCAGAAACCTAATGTTTTTGCTTTACAAATCAATGTTTTCAAGAGTTTTGACTTTTAAATCATTTGGTGGATGCTAATTCGTAAAAGAAATTATTTTCTTTTCTTCAGAGTAGTTAAATTGTCTATTCTCAAAAATTTGTGTCTAGGCTAGAGCTACCTTTCTGGGTTTCTGTTTAATTTGTGTTACTGAGTATCAAAGTTATTAAGTCATTATTTGGGTTTTAAGGCAATGACAATGGAGTTGCAACTCTAATTTAAACCTCTCCATGATAACTTTTAGGTCGAAGATGCATATCATGAAATGCAATTAAAGTTATTGTAGGAAAAAATTGAAAAGTCTTTTACATTGTAAAAATATTTCCAAAATTTTATTGATGTTTATTGAAAAGTAATATTATACTTCTCAAATCGTTTAATATCCTGACTCGTTTTCTTATTCAATATTCGACTCCTTTAAGGTTGCAAAATCACAAATTATAAGAATATGGTTAATAGACTATTACTTGTCCTTTTACAAAAGAAAATAAGTTTATACATCCGTACCTATATATATATGATTGTGAATCAAATCTCGACAATGAAAGGAAACAATACATATGTGTTACATAAAAATATTTTTATCTATAAAGATATGAGAAGAATTGTTTTAAAACCTTTTTTAAGCATTAGCTAGGATGCCCATTTTTTGGTGTTTATGTACTCTTGTTGCATATTTATAATAATATTACGAATGGATTTTTCTACAAATAGATAAATAGATTATATCCTACCAAATTAAAATTCTGTATTCTCTTATACACGATAATCTTTTAAAACATACTTCTGAAAACACATTCAAATATCATCAAGATGAATTGCATAATAATAATAAAAATAGTTGTCCCAACAAAACAATGATAGACTACGATCCGCTTTTTCAATTATGTTAATTAAATTGTTGACATCAAATGTAGTAATCATACATGTGCCTGTCTCATGAGATGGTGGAGTTGTAAGAGTGGAGGAGCAGTAAAGTGCCACTCATCTAACATGAGAATAGATAATGCCCCAAAATTTATGACACTATACATTGATTATGGTCACGCTAGCTAGCTTGGAGGTAAAGCTACTATAAATATAAGTTTTATGACATGTATTGATCATAGTGAGATTGAAGCAAAGCTTGCGTAGCATGCCCTCTTGTGACAGGGTCGATGGTGCATGTGACTGGCTCATGTGGGTACATGTGCATTTGTTCTCTCCACCCCACACTTCATTTCAATCTGGGTTGGATTGACAGAGGCCGACCCTACCATTCCAAGCATATAGATATATGACAAAGTTGAACCTGCAATTCAATGTAACAAGAGCTATAAGCAAGCTTAGACATCTCAAGTTTTATTTGTCTAATGAGATGCAAAAATAATTGAAATTCATGATACGTATGGGTGATTATATTTGTTATTATGAGTTGAAGATAAGCAAGAACCAGAAGGGAAATGTTGCCGGAAGGAATTTATGTTGAGCCTTGAAGTAGCAGGAAGTTTGGTGTTGCATTATCACGAAGGTTCATTATTTTGCTGAAATTATATATGTGGGTTTTCATGCTCGGTTTAAATAATGGGCTATTAGGGGTTCGCTTCAATAGACTGGATTGGGCTTGATGATGAAATGGGCTCAACGATCATCGGAGTAGTTCTATTTAAACCCAACTTGTAAGTTGGGCTTGATGGCAAAATGGGCTCAATGATCATTTGGAAGGGGAGGATTGTTATTTAAGCCCTTCAAAATCTCTCTTCAAGCCCCACTTTTATTAAAATTAAAAATAAATTTTTATTTTTGAGATATAAATTACTAAAAAGAATATGGACCATTATAAGGATACCCATATCCAATGTAATATTTTAACAATGATTTCGTTTAAATATTTTTTTCCTTCAATCCTCAGTCATTATTTTTTTCTTCAAATACGTAATTTAAAATGATGGAAGATGAACTCTAGTATTGACATTACAACGTTGAATGAGTAAGTTTTCATTTTGTTTTTAATATACTTTTTTTTTCCTCTTTGAAACAACTTTTGTTCAATCATTAGAAACTGAACGTTTTTTATTTTGTTCAACCAATATAACCGAATAAGAAAGTCTCATGCATATGTAAATAAACCATGATTAATTTTTCAATTGTAGGAAACCAAAGTTTTTTATCATCTTCAATTCAATATAACCAAGCAAGTAAGCCTAGTATATAATGTAAAATATTAAAAAGAATAAAGCCTCTGAACAAACTTCATGAAAAACCCCAAAAGAAATAAATAAATAAAGTTGTAACATATTAAGCTATACAAGAGTAAAACTAATATAAAAAAAATAAAACAAGTGAATAACTTTTGACTTCCAAAGAAAAAAAAATCGCATAGTTTTTTTCTTGAAAATAAGTATTGCAATGATCGGTGAATTGTTTCAGAAATATTTAAATTAAAAAGGGGTAAGTTTGGTGGTATTTCAAAAATATGTATAAATTTTAATTTAAAAATATTATTTAATTAAATTGAGGCTCAAATAACAATATTCTTAGAATGGTGATATTTGAAAAATTTTACTTGGAAATTGAATGGGCTCATCATTCATTTTAAATAAAGGTAAAATGATGGAAACAACTAGGGGAATATCCCTGACCTCCTCTATAGTTTGGCATAATATCAGGCAGAAATAGGGGTGACAATTTGGGTCATGACACGCAAATACGACATGATTACGATATGAATACGATATACGATTAATAAATGGGTTAGATTCGTGTTGAAGGTGTTCAACACGCCAATCCGTTTAATGACACAAATAGTTAAACATATTTTGTCTATACTTAACATGTAAGCTCATTTAATAATATAAATTGTTACCTACTTACAATATATATATTATAAAACTGAAAATTTTATATTATAAAATAAATTAATTTACAAAATAATAAATTATGATGATTTTAACAATATTTTATACGAACAATAGTTTATATTCTAAAAATAATTTTAATTAATATAAATATATAGAATATAATATATTATGTATAACTAGGTTAAACAATTAAATAAATTATGTAAATTAAATATGACACGATTATAACACGTGAGTAACACGTTTAATAACCGTGTCGGATCCGTGTTTCATGTCTTGACACGAATAATTAAATGGGTCGACACGAATGATATGAATTGCCACCCCTAGACGGAAAGTATGTTTGGAGAATATATTTGCGTAACTTTAAATGTTTACATTTTTGTATCATCCAGGTCCATTTTGATGATAAAAAATGAATCTGGATGATACAAAAATGCATGTTTGATGGACCTAAATGATATAAAAATACAAATATTTAGGGTCACACTTATATATTCTCCAAACATACCTTTTGCACGATATTGTGCTAAACCATAAGGGAGTTTAGTAATATTAGCCCAAATAAATATTGTAAAAAACAACCTCACATCTATAATTTTGCTAAATGTCGAATTATTGTGAGTAATACTATTCTTACAAGAATAATACTAGACCTGTAACCCATTTATAATCAACATTTTAAATAACCTAAGTTGGCAAGATATTATTGGATAAGTAATTATTATGTCATTTAATTTAACAGCTTTTATTTATTTTTAATTTTTACCCATAAAGTGATAGTTTGTCAACTCAAGTTGTATAAAAAATAGTTATAGATGAGTTGTCGATGTAGCATTACCCTTTTTACAAACGATTTATACAAATTTTCTCATACAAACTCATGTGTCATGATTTGATTGGAGGAGTGAATTTCAAGTAGATGATGTGATAATCATTCAATAATGTTAAATTGGTCTATATCGATAATTTATAAGAGTAGTACCACTCAATTATTAGTACTACTCAATTATTATTCTTATTATTTTCGTTTTTGATAAGATTGTTATGTTCACTTATTTACTATAAATTTTTTCCGAGTTTAACGTCCCTATTTGTGCTGCAAATTTTATGATTTCAAAATTTGGTGAAATTCTTGTGCACAAATTTTTCAGACTAACAATATATCATCCTCAAATCTGGAAACTCCCCGTCAAGATCATGGTCTATTGCAAAATTAAAGCCCAAGTCCATTAAGTTGACAAAGAGAAGAAAGAGTAGAGAAGACGATAGGGACATGTGAAATTCATGAACAATAATCAAGATATTCAAATAGTTTGCCTTCTATCTTCAATTTCTTTTTTTTTTTTTTATGATTTTCACTAAAGAGTTGAAGATGAAATACTTGAAACTTCCATGGCATTGGTTCATAATTAGGGGAAAGATTTTTGTGGCAATTCGACACATCCTTTTTTACGAAATAGTTGCCACCGAAGTCTTTAAAATGTTCTCGAACTTAGATGCGGATTTTGATAGCATTACTCTAATCATTAGTACTGTTCACACTTGATACATTATTCAATCAATTTTCCATAGACAAATCTTCAAAGAAGACGAAAATTAACATAATAATGGTGACACTTAGAGCAAGTTGAACTTTATATATCGGAAGATTTTTAAAAGTCACCATAAGATTTCAATATAGAGAATTTTCAATCGTTTCAAAGTTGTTTCTTTAATTTAGTCCAAAAGTAATTAATGTGTATCAACCAAATGTACACAGCCGATAGATTATATCTTGAAAAATCATGCGACAACAATGTCTAATTCAGCTAAGCAAGTTTTGACTTATGACATATCCCTTTTCTAGTAACTTTAGATTAATTAAATTGGGATTCACACTTTTCTAGTAACTTTAGATTAATTAAATTGGGATTCACATTAATCTTATCCAAATAGAGTATAAAGATAATATTAGAAATTCATAATAATGGCTTTAAAAACTAAACAATACACAATGGCAATACAAAATGCTTTATGATAATTCATTATTATTATATAAATTTTAATATACTAATAAAAATGATTAAATGGTCAAACTGCTTACGCCTCAGAACAACTCTTTAAATTTCCAATTAAATGATTAAAAAAATTCCAAAGTAGATATTTTCACTTGCAAAATACAAACCATGAAATTACAGATCTTATCATGTCAACAAATTCAACACTTTTCTCGGAAAAATTCTTAAAATCGCAATATTCGAGGTTCAAAATGTCGAGATTGTCACCTAGCCCATTTTTTTTCTATAATTATTAATTTTTAAATAAAAATAGAAATCTCAAAATATTTATTTAAAAAAGGTGGAGCCCACTTCTTGGTTGATTTGCGCGAAGGAGAATGAAAAATAAATCTGAGAAAATAAAAAATGATTTAATATAAGTTAGGTTTGACCATCTAAGAGCATCTGGTCAACAATATCAACATCATCCAGTGCATGGTCAAACCTAGGTGGGGCATGTGTAAGAATCATAACCGTGTTTGACTTTTTCACATTTCCTCGCTTTCACACGCTTGGGACCACACAACATCGTGCATGGGTCCTACAGCGGGTCCCAATTACACTGACCTGGCATCAATGTAATGGCTCTATTCACAAGTCTGTCGTGTTTTAAAAAAATAAATTTAGTTAATTTTTTTTTAAAGTTTTTATTTCTATTTGTTGCGTTCAGATTCAGACAAAGTGAGAAATTAAACAGGTCTTTCAAACCTTGTCTCGTTTTAATTTCCAGCCTTATTTCCGCACGTGTCGAATTGGAACTATCAATTTCTTTTTGCTTGGTTTGACCAATACGACGATTATGACCGTCGATTTTATTTTCTTTAATTTTCTCGATAATACGATTTTTGAGTGTACCGACACAAAGCTGCGCCGCTATTTTTAGAAAACACGTGCAACAAATTAAACAATTAACAAAAAAGTCTTGAGTCGACTTAGAAAATGCTTTGATAATTAAAAATATTTTAATAATTATTATAATGAAAAAAATATAATTTTTTTGAGATCTTTATAAGGGTAAATACTAGCATTCAACAAATGCATGCAGAAGAAAACCCCAAAAAGCTGGGACGTAGGGGAAGTGCACCATACTTTGGAGAACCCCCTAATATGTATTCTTAAATCATTAAGAAATCCCTTAGAGATACATAATAATAAATTTGTTAATTTTATAGGCATTTATAATTCACTTATTAAGGTGTCAATTTAGAGATATGTCTAAAATATCATGTACAATTTGATTTTTAATGAAATTGCTTTATACAAAATTACTTTACTTATTCTTCTTAGAGTTAAATCAAAGAATATATGCTACATGATATTAATGATATTACTTTATAAAATATATTTACAATATTTAATTTATTATTCTTGTAATCAAACAATAGTGAAAGTAAAATACCCTTTATTTTGATAAAAAGATGCATGTGTGAATATAGAAGGTTCAAAGAACGTTGAAGTAAAGTTTTAGATAAGCATATCCGTCCATTTGTTAACACACCACGATACAAAGCAATAAGCCACTTTAAGTAGTTTTCATTTCGTTCTTAATCTTGAGCCATACAAAAAAGCGCTTCTAGAGACTAGAGAGCATAAAGCCTCTTTTAGGAAAATGACTTTTTTTTTTGGTGTCATCTAAATCATTCTTAAAGCAAAATCTTACTTTCCACATTCATTCCCCATATCCTATTCTAATTTGATGATGCCAAAAGCATAATCCATGATTTCTTTTCCACTTAATGATTAAACATATTATAACAAATCAAACAAAAAGAAAAGGTTGTAAGTATCTTAAAAGGAAACACGTTTTAGTGTTTCTATGTAAGATTCGTTTTTACCCAAAATTCAGGGAATAAGTTCAATTTATAAAACTGATTGTTAAGTGCTTTTGCATATAGTATCGATTTTTACTTTAAAACACTTCTAATTAAATGAATCTTACAAAATAAAAATGATACTCTCACTATTTAACGCATTCTAATGTATTTATAATTCAAGATTATTTCTCTCTCTCCCCTTGGTTAAGATGTTGATTTATAAGAGTATATGACCTATCCCTAACAAGGAAATCATGATTTTTAGTAGGAAAATCCTTTTCGCTTCGTCTATTCTATATACCATGACAGGTGATTGTATTAGAATTAACTAATGAATTCCTATTAAAATAGGATTCCCAAGGTTATTGCGATTTCTAGGAGGAAAAATCTTTTTCGCTTTGTATATTTTATATACGATGATAGGTGATTGTGTTACGATTGATTAATAAGTGCTATTAAACTAGGAAATTATCCTAATTCTATTAATATTAATTTTCTTAATTAATTAAAGCCATTGTGTATTGGGCAACAAAGTAAACATGCAATACTACTTTAGTTTAGGTAATCAAATTAAACTTGAATTCTCATAAGATGCCAATAATATGATCATGCGATTTTCCTTCACACGTGGACCTAACATATTGGAATAGGTCTTCCATGCTTCATTTTACTTGATTGCACATCCTAGCAGATTTCTCTTCAAGTATGTGATAATTAGATTACATGAATCCGTCCTATCAACTTCTTGTCGTTTCTTAACTTTATTAAATTTGTGTTGTATACACGGCAATGGTATATGTAACATCTTAACTCAATTGAAATTTGCAACAATTGTATATGCATCACGTTAAATTATTGAACTACTTATACTGTTTATTTTTTATTATCAAAAACATATTAAATCCATTCATCTCATTTCAAACACTAACTTTAATAAAAATGAATAAGCATTAGAAATTTACATTAACATGTTAAAAGCATACACATATTAACGAGTATACGCTTAGTTTTAATAATATTGAGATATTAAAAAATAAATTTGATACTTCTTTTGATGGGTTTCACTAAGATGTAGCTTTCAAATAAGGGAAACATTATAGAGCTTGGGTCAACAATATTATTACACAAGTATCAAGGTTGATTAACCTAGGACTTCCTATAAGAAATAATTATTCGAACTCTATCACACATGTGCCACAATAATGATATTCAAACATGGGTGTTTGATTCTGTTGAAATAACAAAATACGTACACATGTATTTTTGTTAATGTGCACATGGTTGGTTGGTTGGTTGTAAACGTTTTTAAAAATTGAAGTTCCTAAATTATTAAATTGGCATAAAGTAAAGACAAGTTTCTTGGGGTTAGGTTGTAGAATTTCAAAATGGTAAACCAAATTAGACTGTGGAGAGACCACCATGTGATTGATTTCTAAATAAGAATTTCTAGAGTTGAAAAGAAGCAGCTTATTAGTTTAATTAATTGAGAAGCTTACCAAGCAATACTTGGTCTTGATTCGACTTTGAAAACACATGTGAACGCGTGCCACGTCAGGTCAAACGAGTCAAAACGAACAAAAGTCTTTGTCGACGTGTCAGCACACAAACTTGATTGGTGGCATTTCGCTGGATTTTAAAATCATCACTCGACACGCCCGGCGTGCTAAGACATGAGCTGGCCTTCGTCACGTGTACATCACGTGAGCGTCACTCGGTCAAGCACGGTTTGGTTTCTGTGCGCGGTGAACAGTTCACTACAAAGACACACACCCAATCACAGCGCGTGAAATACACACTCCAGAGTATTGGAGCTGCGTGACGAGTAATTACTACACAGGCGCGTGGAGATTGACATGACGTTACCCGATATGTCAAAAGGGTGAAACGAAAGAGCAAGGAATGTTCTACTTGGGCGTGACATTCGTTATGACGGCGTGATTAACCTCGTTTACTCTCCCCCAGCTGTACAAAAAGGGCCATCTCCTACTCTTCCAAGTCTCCATCGCTCCCAGCCAACGACTTCTGTCAGTTCTGTTACCGTTAAGTGCCTTTTGAAACCTCCGTCAACTCCCCTCCTCTCCTCTATAAATACCTCTCTATCTCCTCCGCTTGTTCTTTAGACACGTAACACCTTCAACCTGAGCCAAACACCAACACGCAAATCATCGTTTCTTCTCCGCCAAGCTTTCCAGGTAACTAACAAAGAGCTAAATAGGAGCTTGAATATTCAAAACTAGTTACTTGTTCTTAGTGTTGTTGTTGTTGTTACTTCTGATTTTGTTGTTTCAGTTGTTGTGAAAGCTTGATGAAGCATTTCATTCGTCGGGAAGTTAA
Organism: Boswellia sacra; assembly: GCA_013180625.2. Taxonomy (NCBI): domain Eukaryota; kingdom Viridiplantae; phylum Streptophyta; class Magnoliopsida; order Sapindales; family Burseraceae; genus Boswellia; species Boswellia sacra. Next base: position 21,065 of record SNVD02013653.1, on the reverse strand, counting down.
CTTAGTTGATTAATTTCCCTATTTTGACAAATTTTCGTTGAAATCGGTGGATTGCTTTTGTTTCGCTTTGTCATTGTAATTATTAGCGTTGACAGTAGTTTCAAGTTTGATAAAGAATTTCCATAAATGAGATTTTTCATTGAAATGTTTGTAATATTTATATATAGTTTTATGCTAATTTAATTATTATTGGAAGTACTGTTGATATTTGTGTCTAGAATGAAATTTCTGGGAAATTTTCAGTAGACTGCTGAGGAGGACTTGGTAGACCTTTGGGAAGGTTCTAGTTACCAAATACTTATCAACTTTTTCTAATGTGTGAACTGTTTTTTGTCTACCAAGAAATATTTAATTAATCTGCGGTAGACAGTAAGAGGGTTATGCAAGTTGTACATTTTGCTGTGAGTGTTGGTCAATCTACTTTTACAGACTGGTTTAGTTTTTCTATCAAGAAATGGTGAACTCTTTGTCTAGAGGAAACGCTGGGGTTATTTCTATGTGATTTTAATCTTGCTACTTTTATGCTATTTTAAGGCTTAAATGTGTTCTTTGAATATGTTGTCCGAATTCGTTGTGTTCATTTTTTTCTTAATGGTTTGACAGGTTGATTTTGAAGGTAGATGAGTTTGTCTTCTATTAATCTATTCTAGGAATTGCAAGCAGATTAAAATTGTTGACAACAGAGGGTGTAGTAGAAAAGTTTCTGATCTGTGAATAACATTTTTGGATTTCATATTGTGGAGAGAAGCTGATGATATAACCATAGCATGGACTCACACCATCTCTTTAGGTATAGTGTCACTGGTGCAGACTTATCTTACTCTTCTTCTTATCCTGCTGTCCCTTCATTACCTAGTAGGTTGTTTGGATCTCTGAAATTTGACATTGGAAACTCTCCAAACTCACCATTTTCAAGTCAGTTTGATAGCGATTCGGCTACAACATTGAGTGATAGCCAGGAGCATCTCAGCTCCACAGAGAATCTTTCTGTGCTCAGCCCTTCTTGTAAGTCTTCATTGGAGTCCAACACTTATTTTCATCGATTAAGCCCTAGTGTGGACAGCATAGGCCTCTGTTCTGGTGGGACCTCATACGTGCAGAATGCAAATCGTAGCCAGAAAATACAACACGCTTTGCAGGAACTAGAGACTGTACTGATGGGGCCTGATGAAGTGGAAGTAACTACAACAAATGTGTCTTCTGGTGAAAGTAATAGGACTCAGGCATCTGGCCAGAGATCTAGGGCATTAATTCAGGAACGACAGGGTTCACAAATAATCCAGCCTCAGCCATCCATTGGTTATAGGTATAGGGAGTCAGGTGAAGGCGCTCGAATTGAGAATTACCGGACTCAAACTGAAGAATCATCTTTGCAGGGTTTTCCTTCAGGCAATTTGAAGCAATTACTGATTGCATGTGCTAAAGCTCTCTCGGAAAACAAGCTCAGTGATTTTGATAATTTGATTGAAAAGGCTAGAGGTGCTGTATCTATCAGTGGAGAACCAATTCAGCGTCTTGGTGCTTACATGGTAGAAGGGTTGGTAGCTAGGAGGGAGCAATCGGGCTCTAACATATACCGTGCTCTTCGTTGTAGGGAGCCTGATAGCAAGGACTTACTTTCTTACATGCATATCCTGTATGAAATCTGCCCCTACCTGAAGTTTGGTTACATGGCTGCCAATGGGGCCATAGCTGAAGCATGCAAAAACGAGGATCGCATCCATATCATTGATTTTCAGATAGCTCAGGGAACACAATGGATGACGCTCTTGCAGGCGCTTGCAGCTAAACCTTCTGGAGCCCCTTATGTGAGGATCACAGGAATTGATGATCCTGTTAGCAAATATGCCCGTGGTGATGGATTGGAGGCAGTTGGCAGGCGTTTGGCAGCAATATCAGAGAAGTTCAATATTCCTGTTGAGTTTCATCCAGTACCAGTTTTTGCTCCGGACATTACAATGGAAATGTTAGATGTGAGGCCTGGGGAAGCTCTGGCTGTGAACTTCCCTCTAGAGCTCCACCACACCCCAGATGAAAGTGTTGATGTCAACAATCCAAGGGATGGGCTTCTGAGGATGATAAAGTCACTTAATCCTAAGGTGGTCACCTTGGTGGAGCAAGAATCAAACACAAACACTGCTCCTTTCCTCCCCAGGTTCATTGAAGCTCTGAACTTCTACTTGGCAATGTTCGAGTCAATCGACGTGACAATGCCAAGGGACCAAAAGCAGCGAATTAACGTAGAGCAGCACTGTTTGGCAAGGGATATCGTGAATGTCATTGCTTGCGAGGGGAAAGAGAGGGTAGAACGCCATGAACTATTTGGGAAGTGGAAGTCTAGGTTTACGATGGCTGGATTCCGGCAATGTCCATTAAGCCCATATGTTAACTCTGTAATTAGGAGCTTGTTGAGGTGTTACTCTGAGCATTATAAACTGGTGGAGACTGATGGCGCCATGTTGTTGGGATGGAAAGACAGGGCCTTGATCTCGGCATCTGCTTGGCAATAGTGTTAAAAGAGTATACAAGTAGATACAGAAATAAAGTCTGTGTTCTTCATAGGTGGTAGATGTTGGATATCATTTTTAGGTTATTCAATTGCTGTCGTTTGTGATGATATTGTAATACTATAGAATTAGGCTTGTCACCATTGTTCTTTTATACTAATTCTGTTCCTAGTTTCTTTGTGAATGATCTAATGTTACAGGGATTGTTTCTGTTCTCATTACGTGATTCATGCGACTAATGTAGGCACATCGGTAAGGGTATGGTAAAGTTTTCCATCTGGACAAGGTGAACATATTTTGCAAGAGAGCAGACGATTTTCTCATCTTAAGTCGGTCATGTAAGACGAATTTGATTTCTAAGGCACAGGCTTAATCAAACAATTGGCAGGGCCACTTGGATGGGTCAAGTTTCATGTCGGGTTGGGCTGGTTGGCTGACGTGCAATTGATATCCTGGGCATGCTTGAAACTTCAGGGGCCGGGCCTTGATGGATGTGGCTTTGCAAAAATTTAATTAATTACGAGCCTGTTCTTCGCCTTCCGATTCGTCTAATGGCTAATGATAGTCCCGGACCATTTCTTTACATGTAACGTGGTTTCTCTGGCTGATAATATATCAAATTATTAAAATAATTTTGTATATTTTTTAATGTCCCCTGAAATAACATCGTTCAATTAATTAATTAAATTATTCTAAAATTAAATATAAATAATATTATATTTTCAAAAATTAAAAATTGCAAAATTTATATTTTTAAAAAATTACAATGTTGTTGCCGGATAACATTCTTGGTGGTTGTCAACTTATCTGCGCGTCCATCAGCAACGTTGGTACTGACATAATCATTAGTTGGTTATTTACTTGTCTGAGTTGGTTTCATCAGTATGGGATACATCTTTCAACGTCAACGGAGAAGTTTAAAGGCGGATCCATAAACAAGATCCACCGCGCACTGCAAAAGAGGACTAATTCATTGCTTAAAATTGCACGACAAGATAGGTTGTCAGATGACGGTCCCGAGAGTGCCTATGGTAACCTCCACACACGTGATTGCCAATGGTGGAGAACGGTTGTCGGTCAGAATTTTTTTTTGCAGATTTTTCTTAATTTTTAAAATATAGTTTATATTAAATTATTTATTTATTTAAAAGATCTATATTAATTTAATTATATTATAATGTAATTCAATATATATTATTATATTTTTAATGGAAAAAGCAAAGATTAACCATATATTAATTGTTTATTATTATAAATATTCCTATAAATTTGTCTGCATTTTATAATAAAATGATTTAATAAACAATAAATTAATTTAATAAAACTTGATTCTAATTTAGTATGTTCTTTAAGCATTTTATATTAGTTTAATAAAGTAAATAATAACTTAATGATTTATTTATTTTTAATTAATTTTTATATTTAATAATAAATATGTTTTAATTTTGTGAGTATTTATGTCCAATTAATTTATGAACGGTTCTTTCTATCCATAATTTCATTGTCAAATCAAGCAAAGGAAAATATTCTCCAACCCTTTTCTTTCCTTTTTTTTTTCCTTTCCCCCCATTTTTTATTTCCACCCTTTTTTCCTTTCTTGCAACCAAACACCCCCTAAGAGCATTGGTTCTTGGAAAAAGAAACACCTGACGACCTTTTAATGGAAGCAATTCGGAGTTTGAAGAGGAAATATCGGAAGATGGTAGTACAGGTTCATGAAAACTTGGTTCACTTCCAACCCAGTGTTAGGGAGGTAGACGCATTTGATTTGGTAAAAAAAATTTGGAATGATATATACAACATTGGAATTGAAGAGACTGTTAACGAAGGGAAGTTCATTGGAGAAACGCATTTATCAATGTACCTCTTCTTGAATGAGTCACTGAAGCTTTATAAATCAATTTCAGATGACACTACTTTGAAAGTTTTGGGACCGATTGGAAGCGCAAAGACTAAGGAGTCGAATGATAAATGGAAGAACTTTTGGAAACAAAGAAGAACGGGTTAATGTTGAACTCAGCTTATTTTTGTGTTATTTTTCGTACCATAATTGGATTATATTTTGACTTCTTTATTTTTTTTATTATTATATCATTAAGTGTTAGGGATTAATATTTTAATACTTTTTTAGTATATTCTTATGTAAATATTGTAACTTATAAGTCGTTACTATATTTGCAGTATCAATATGCATATTCTTCTTATTAAAATTATCAATTTATAGAGTTACTGTTTTCTCAAGTAATAAAAAAAGATTCCAAAACTCTTGTCAAAAAATTGGGATTTCGATTGGATCGTTTGTATCGTAATCTTCATTTCACATGTTAAACATTAATATATATGTATATTGAATCCTTCCTTTTATTTTTTTAAAATAGGACATTATATTAAATTTATTAAGATTAAAATTTTGATATTAACTTAATAATGCAAACTTAAAAATAATAAAAAAAGCGATTAATTTCGACCTCCTTTAATGTCATGAATTAATAAGCTGTACACACCTTAGTATACACCTGCCACAAGGCAATTAAACGCGCCAAATATACTACTTTCTAATACAAAAACAAGCCTTCTACCTGGCTTTTAAGTTATTAATTTCGTATTCTCCCCAATTATTATAATAATACATATTGATAATTAATATTGACTGATTTAATAAGTCTATGTCCCAATATACCCATTAACTTATTTATAGAAAGTTAATTAGAGAGTGAGACAAATACTTCAAAGTGATTCCATTAATTTACATGCTTTCATTGACTTTTTTTTTTCCTCAAAGTTTTTATTTTAAGTTTATTTTGAAAAACTGGACAAAAGAGAAGGAGATAATTAGCTACCTTAATTAATTTCATATTATTTGGAATATATATATATATATATTTATATAATCTTATAGCTACAATATTTGTAAACAAAAAATATTGTATTTTTAGCATTAAACATGGTACATATAATCTGAGCTTTGTCTTTCTAGAGGAATAATATTGCACACATATTAATTTGAATATATAACTATTCTCAAAAATTTATAATAAATAAAGAAGATTGTAAAAATGATGTTACATAATTTTAAGCTAGCTACAATAATATTCGACTGCAGGAGAATTTTTGTATAATTAAATCGTATTCTTGTAATATTTTACTGAATGAATTGATGAGCTTAAAGTGCACCTGAACGATCAGATTAGGAATAGAGACTGTCACAATAATGTCCCTTCCAGCTTCAGCAGCTCCAATTTCAGTCGAAAATACCAAGCAAAACACTCAAGTGAACGTCGCTCAGCAGATTAATTATCATCCGACCATTTTGGGGAGATCATTTTCGATCATATGCCAGGCAATCCGTGATAAAAACGAAGAAGCATTCCTTACTGCTTCTGTACATGAAAGTGCTTTTAAGCAGAAGCATCAGATCATAAGGGTAATTTTTAGATGAAGTTCTTGATACTATTAACTCTTGAACTAGCTAGAAACTGCATACCCTAATTTATTGGAGTCTTTGGTGCTACAATTGTCTTCGCCAACCATTAAATGCTGTTATCTATATACATATAGTTTGAACAAAAGAGAGGGCATGTTGTCTCAAGCATCTGAGTGTTTCATGAATCAATTACACACGCATGTGTAACCGAAGAAGAATTACGGAAAACATATAGGAGGATGCTAGATCAGCTGAGCATGAAACCTTATTCCCTTATTCGTAAAAAGCATTTTGTTCCTAATTTGCTATTAACATATGTTATTACAAATACAAGGCGGAATTGCATCCACATTTCAGCTGAAGTTGATAGTTTTTAAGCATGATTATTCGTATTTGTAAACTTGTGCTTGTCCTTGTCTCAGATAATATTCGAAGTGACGGATGCTGGGCCGAATTCATGACCTGTTCGTGCAAATGAAAGGTTTGCATGCATTGGAACACGTTTGTTGATGGATGGATGAATAAGACTGGCTCGCCTCCACAAAATAACGGATTCCAATCTAGTAATTGATTGCCCACTAAAAATAGGCATCAAGCCAATTTAATATCGTGAGTCACGCCTCGGCGTCGGTGCCAGCACTTGCATATTAAGAGAAGATAAGGTCAAGGGAAACTTCACCTCATATCAAATGTAGTTACTTCAAACCCAAGTGGCAAATTATTTAAGCACATCATAATTTAATAATTGACCTCCAAATGGACCCTATATGTATCCCTGTCAAAATTGTGTGGGCCATATATCGATCTTCAGAATCTTCGCACTGTTGGCCGATATTATCACCTGCCCAATCTTCGGAATCTTCAGAAAATGTATCAAATACAAGAGAAAGATAAAGATGTGTTTGCGGAGACAGAATTTTTTTTAATTATTTATATTTTAATTGAAATTCAAAATTACAATTATGAGAGAAAGGAGACAAAACCCAATGTGTATTCGGTTTAAATTAATTGGTAACTTAATTAATTAGGTGTGTAATTATTTTATAGTTGAACTTTTATCTATTATTTTGAGTTTTTAGGTCAAAAAGGTTTAATTTCTTAAATAGTATCACAATCAGAATGACTTAATGGATCTAGTGTTTCATATCTTCCATATGCTTTTTAACAGATAATACATAAGATAGAGAATTAAATAACTTATTTATTTTTTCTCCTCAAATTTGTTATAATCCTCGTTGTAATGCTTTCCCAAGTTTCATTTTATTTACAAAAATAGACAATACAAAAAACATACCTGGTTGAAAACTGCTAAAGGGCGTCATATTATTGATATGCTTTATATATATTGTCCTATAAAATTAATGTAAATCAATGCTTATCTATTCAACTGGCCATATGTTTACAACAGTTGATTTCGTTTTCATGTTTAATGGGGCCATTACCTTCGAGCTAGAACTGTGAAAAATATCAAATACTATAGAGAAAGATGATAAAGATGATAAGTATGTTTGTGGAGACAGAATTTTGTTTTTATTTTCTATCTTAACTGAAATTTCAAAACTACAAGTACGAAGAATGACATAAACCAATACAATGAATGAATATTTTGTTTAACTTAATTAGTAACCTAATTAATTAAGCATATAATTTTTTCTAAAGATAATATTGACATAATTATGATATTATTAGCTAGTTATGTGGTTTAGTTTAATTTAACAAAGAAACCATTACTTTATGGGTTAATATCATTGATTACCTATGAAATTTGGTTTAATATCATTTAGAAAATAACTATTTCTATTTCATCATAAAACTTTTTGAAGTTCTAGACATTTATCATCTAGGCATTCCAACTAATGGATTTCCTTCTCAACACTAAACTTTAAAGTGATTTTTGCTGTAGCATTTACACTTCTTTTAAAATTGAGTTGTTTATGAGAAATAATTTTATATTTTACTCTGAGATTGCTTATGTTTTGTATGAATTATACAGTTTATAAATTTGTATTTACCGTGTTCTGTTTGTTATGAATTTCTGCTTGTAAAGGTTTTGTATAAGGTTAGAAAATCTTAAGCTAGTTAATGTTGTTGATTTGCAACACAATTTTGTCTCCTACTGAAAGGAAAATCTATAATATAATGTGCTTAACCTTAATTGAACTCCCACGCTTGCTTGTTCATTGCATTGCTAAAAGCTCTTTCAAGTTTCGTTTTATTTAGGAAAATAAACAACACAAAAAAATCCTTGGTTGAAAACCGTTAAAAGAGTTGTCATTATAAATGTAAGTTTGTCGGCTATTTCTATATATATGTATATAAGAAAGTATTCATATAGCTCACATTAGCCCTTGAGGGAACAAAGACCCCTAGATACCCGAATTAGAAGCAGAATGTCTCTTCAGGCTTCAGCGACTCCTAGCTCAACCCACAATGCTAAGCCAGATGGGAATCGACGCTTAGCAAATTTTCATCCTAGTGTTTGGGGAGATTACTTCCTCTCAAATGCTAGTGATGGTACCTCCATGGTTCGTAAAACTCTTCTTCTGACTGCCTTCTAAGTTACTTGCTATCGCTTAGTGTGTGTCTATATATGTGTCACATGTGTTTGCGTGCGTTTTGTCCCCGTCGACTATGCCAACACGTACTATATATTGATCCATTTATTAATTAATATATATCTCCGATTCGATAATCGCGCAGGATAGTGGCGATAATGCAAAGCATGTTCAACTGAAGGAAGAAATTCGTAGATTGCTGACTGTTGATGGCAATGGTTCAGAGAAACTTGACTTCATTGATGCGATACAGCGGTTAGGTGTGTCTTACCATTTTGAAAATGAGATTGATGAAAACTTAGAGAAAATTTACGAGGACCACCACGACTTATCTGATCTCAAAGATGATGACGACCACCTATATTTCATCTCTCTTCGGTTTCGATTACTTAGACAGCATGGTTATAGAATCTCGTGCGGTATGTCCTTTTCTTCCCTATTATTATTACTTTCTACTTTTACAGACTCCATAGCGTTGTTTGAACTTTTGTCCAAACAAGTTCAACATGTAATGTGTTAATTGGATGGTGAAGCAGATGTCTTCAACAAGTTCAAGGACGGAAGTGGGAATTTCAAGGAATCTCTTACAAGAGATGTTAAAGGAATATTAAGCCTCTATGAAGCTGCACATCTCAGGGTGCATGGAGAAATAATACTGGATGAAGCGCTTGCTTTCACTGCCTCTCACCTTGGGTCCATATCAACCCAACTCAGCAATCCACTAGGGGAGCAAGTCAAGCATGCCTTAAAGCAACCTCTTCGCAAAGGCTTGCCGAGGCTAGAGGCAAGATATTACATGGCTTTCTATCAACAAGATCCTTTGCATAATGAAGTTCTATTAACCTTTGCGAAGTTAGATTTCAACATTTTACAAAAACTACACCAGAAAGAACTTAGTGATATCACAAGGTATGCAAATGATATTATGTACGGTTTTTCTGTGTTTTGCATTTCCAATTATAATACTATTTTTTGATCAACAATTAGGTGGTGGAGAAGTTTGGATGTTGCGAATAAGCTATCTTTTGCAAGAGACAGAGTGGTAGAGTTGTACTTCTGGATTGTGGCAGTGTATTTCGAGCCTCATTATGCCTTGGCAAGGAAGATTTTAGCCAAAGTGATGGCCATGTCTTCCATTATAGACGATATCTATGATGCGTATGGTACAATTGAAGAACTTGAGCCTTTTACCGCAGCAATCGATGAGGGGTACTCAATTCATAATTATCCTCATATATAATCTTATTGTCATAGTTAATTCAAAAAGGAGTAATATTTCATATATTTGAAATAGCCGAGCTATATAAATTATTATTAATTTTTTCTTTCAGGTGGCTTGTCAGTGCCATTGATGAATTGCCTGAGTATATGAAACATTGTTATGGAGCTCTCCTTGATGTTTATAATGAAATTGAGAAAGATATGGCCAATCAAGGAAACTTATACCGCGTACATTATGCAAAAGAAGGGGTGAGTTACATTTATATGTAGTTATGTTTATATGAAAGAAATAAATTGAAACATCTTAAGAGTACTTTTGAATTCATTAATTTATAGTTATTTGAATTATAAGTGCTGCCTAGTGTAAAACATAAAATAGATGCCTATTTTTTTTTTTTTCTCAGATGAAGACTTTAGTGAGAAATTACCTCATTGAAGCTAAATGGTGCAACCAGCAACACGTACCAACAATAGAGGAATACATGTCTGTTGCATTACTGACCTGTGGCTATACAATGTTATCAGCCACATCTTTTGTGGGAATGGGAGATATCGTAACTAAACAAGCCTTTGAATGGGTATATAGCAATCCTCCGATTGTTAAGGCTGCCTCAACAATCTGCAGAATCATGGATGGCATTGCGGATCACGAGGTACTGAATAAATCACATTTTGAATTTCAAGTTAAATTAATATTGATAACGAACTCTTCTTTTAACCAATATGCTAATGCTTATTATGTATTATAAAATCTGTGCAGGATGAGCAAAAGAGAGGACATGTTGCCTCAGCTGTTGAATGCTACATGAAGCAATATGGTGTTGCTGAGGAAGAAGCAGTTGAAGTGTTACGTGAACAAGTTGCAAATGCCTGGAAAGATATGAATGAGGCGTTCCTCAGACCAACTGCTGTTCCGGTGCCTCTGCTTGAGCGGGTGCTTAATCTTGCCCGGACAATGGATGTTCTATACAAGCATGGTGATAGCTACACCAACCCTCATTTGATGAAAGACATTGTTGCCTTAATATTCAGGGACCCTGTACTGCTCTGATTGAGAAGTTATTGTCATAAATATCGTCTGTGGTGTGTGCTTGCTGGAAATAAAATTATTATGTGTACTATGTTTTCTACTTACTGAAATATAAGTGTTTTCTTTATGGTTATCACGACGATTGACTGTAATCAGAGGCCACCAGCTACCAAATTACCATATATAATTCCTTGTTTTCAAATAATTGAGTTCACGTTTATAAATCTCATAAGGATAGTGTTATACATATAACTAAGATATACATTAACATATCATTGTACAATATATATATTCTTAGAAATTATGTACTTTTATTTTAAAAATTAAATATTTTGATATGTATTTAAATAAATTTTAATTAATAAATCATTTACTTCAATAAATCTTCGATCACTTAATACAATTTTCAAATAACACTTCTCAGTATCTAAGGTTGACAAGTAGCTCGAAGTTGCTTTCAACCCATTTAGTAAGCTCTTAGCTAGTTTCAACACATGCATGATAACGTAATAACTTACCTAATAAGTTGGAGAAATGCCACAATGTATACCTCCCACTATTATGTATGTGGCAATAGATTTCCACAAGGTGCGCAATGTTGTCCAAAATAATCTCGGAGGTCCCATATGTTTATATATGTTGTTTTCGTTTTCATGTTTTATGTGGTCATTCTCTTCTACCTAGAGCCGAAAATATATCAAATACTAGAGAAAGATGATAATTATGTTAGTGGGGCAGAATATTGTTTTTATTTTCTATTTTAACTGAAATTTCAAAATTACAAGTATGAAAAATGAGATCATGAAACCAAATAACATGCCAACACCTTTAAAATTTAGTTTAATTTCACTTAGAAAACAACTCTTTCTATTAATTTGCTCTAAGCATAAAGCTGAATTGTCACATTTCACTCGCAAATGAAGGCAAGTCTGGGTTAGTTAAGTTGATGTTTGCACATCAAGCTTAAGAACAAAATCATAGTGAAGGCCAAGAACCTATACTCTGAAACATAACTCATTTTTTTGTAATACTTAAAACCTGTCAAGAAGCCGTCAGCCACGAAAAATATACCATAATTACTTTTCGAAAAATTTCTGTCTATTCGGTTGGCTTTCTTCACACGTCCATATAAGGACACATTACCACATATCACATCTAGTTACTTCAAACCCAGGTGGCAACAAAGTTTAAGCACATGATGATTTAATAACTTTACCTATAAATGGATTCCATATGTCTCCCTGTCACACTTGTGTAGCCATAGATCTTCAGAATCTTCGTAATGTTGGCCAAAACTATCCACCTAGCCCCCCGCAGACGCTAATTTGTTTATACCTGTTGTTTACGTTCGCATGCTTTATGTGATCACTGCGTCATAGCCAGAACCGGACATGTATATATCAACTGCTAGAGAAAGATGATCAATGTGTTTGCGGCGACAGAATTTTGCATTGTTAAGTATATCTGTTTTAATTGAAATTCAAAATTACAAGTATGAGAACATGAGACATTCACACATGAAGAAATGTCTACGAACTTAACCAACATTACTTTAAATTAATTACTTTAGATATCATAACACATTAATTCTGTTGAATAAACATAAAAATTTCATCAAATGGGATCGGGCTGACGAGCACAGAAGCAATTTCATCTTTTACCTTGTAAGATTTGCTATAACAATCGTCATCCTTGTATAGGACATATGTGGTCCATGAAAAGTTGAGAATGCGCACAAGGAAGGGCATTGGAACTGCTGTTGGTTTCAGAAATTCTTTATTAATATCTTTCCATGCATTAGAAATTTCTTTTGGCAACAATCTGATTGCTTCTTCTTCAGAAACTCTATGCTGCTTCATGCAGCACTCCACAGCCGTGACAACGTGTTTTGTCACAACCCATACTGGACATACAGAAAGTAACATTTTATGCAGTCATTTAAATGTGAACTCTAATATTTCTTTCAAAAATTAATATAAATATAACTCAAATAGAGTTCCTAATGACAACCATTGCATTTATGTACATTCAAAAAAATCAAAAGAAGTTCTACAGTATGGCTATGCTAATATAGAGCAGCGGTCTATGGTTGCCAAGGGAACTCTGTCAGCAATGCCAAAAGTCATCCATCCCTAGCTCAATCTATTGATCACCTGAGGCACACAACAACTTTCATGAGTAAAACTCAGTAAGTAAGCTAAGCGAATATACAGCAATAAACAATAACAATAGAATTCAATCCACAGTATGAAACTATCCATTTCTAACTGCACAAGCATTATCTAAATTGTAAAGAAAAGAAATGCTTCGAGTTCACTTCGGTTACATTTGCGCTCCCGCGCCAATTTACTTTCTAAACCTCTATAGGTCGATTCAACCTCACATAAGTGAGTTTACATTTCTCTACTCATCGCTTTTTCATGTCCAATCACAATCACATAATGAGGAAGCTTCCACAGTATCAATTACAGTCACCTAGGGGAAAAGGCTCTCTAATCAAGGTAGGACTTTTTATTTCACAGTCAGTTCCCATATAATAGCTCAGGGCTAGTCTGACAATCCGGGTGATACCGGGCCCATGCTACCGAATCTCGTCTAGAGAAACACATGGTCCAGACCTCCCCTCAAGCCATGGGAGTACAGAATGCTCAAGGCTAGTCTGACAATCCGGGTGATACCGGGCCCATGCTACCGAATCTCGTCTAGAGAAACACATGGTCCAGACCTCCCCTCAAGCCATGGGAGTACGGAATGCTCAAGGCTAGTCTGACAATCCGGGTGATACCGGGCCCATGCTACCAAATCTCATCTAGAGAAACACATAGTCCAGACCTCCCCTCAAGCCATGAAACGGTACAGAACAGTACAAATACATTTAGATGCCTACACTTGAAATAGCTCGAGGCTAGTCTGACAATCCGGGTGATACCGGGCCCATGCTACCGAATCTCTTCTAGAGAAACACATGGTCCAGACCTCCCCTCAAGCCATGAGAGCTAAACTTCCTAGGTCTGGGCATGCCAATCACGTTTCATCATTCACAATCAGTCACATAAAAGAAGCTCTATATTAGGCTTCCAAAACAATCACAATATTTCACATTCAAGCATCAAGTTGCTAGCATTTAATAGTATTACAGTCCATAAAATTTCATACATACAGTACACAATTTATTGTGGCCTCAGATTAGTTAGCTTACTTACCTTGTATGGCTACTTTTCAATGCTTTTGATTGACCTAAAAATAAAACAAAAATCTCTTTTTAGGTCACCATACAATTGTAAAACATTTCCCCTTTTTGGCTCTATTTCTATACTTACTTTGACAAAAAATTTACAACAACACTTGTCCACTTTCAAAATTCACACAATTGGGTAGACATCTTTTACACACATACCTCATGTCTCCTTAAAATTTTTTTAGAGCAAATTGGGGTCATTAGGTCACTCAAAATAATCAAATTCATTACCTCAACCATCCTGCCACTGCATTGACTTCACTGAGCAATATCAACTTAAAAATTTGTAGGAATTTCAATTCTACTCAAATGGCTACAAAAATTTACAGTCTGGTATATAACATATGTATATACCTCCATACCAAAAATCAGGGCTTTTAAAGGTGTTTAACCCATTCAAATCCATTTATTTCTAACTGCCCTGTTTTGGAAACTAAAAATTTCAGTTTTAACAAGCCAACTTTAAAAATCTATAACAATTCACACAGACCTTCAATCTCAGTGACAATTTACAGTCTCATATATGACACATAAAAGGACTTGCATACCAAAAATCAGATAATTCTATGAAGATTTGGACCTTAAACTAATTTCGTTTTTCCCTGCTCTGTTCCAAAACAGGGGAAATGTGAGATCCCCGCCCAGAAGTTCATAAATTCACCATAATTCACACAATTTGAATTTTTAAGTGATTTCAATTTCTGTACACTTCTGGGTATGTCTATTTTCATCACTAAAATTTTCAGAACCAGAAAATATTTCTTCAAATTTTAGGAATTTTCGAAATAGATACTGTTTAGTATAAAAACACTGCAGTATTTGAATTAATCTATCATTTTCACACTAAATCTCCTTCAATTCTCATCCTAAATCATGGTTCCACACAAATTCCAAGCATACATGGCAGTGATTCTCATATCCACATCACAACCCAAGGAAATTTTTGCACAATTAGACTATAGCACAAGGTATACTAATTAGAAAATTGATTCTCACCTCTTTCTTCTTCCTTCTTCCTCCTTCCTTACTTTCTTGCCTTGAATTGTTGATGATTTGGTGGTTTTTGTGAAGAAAAATAGAGAGAAAATAAGGGCTGGATCGTGACCTAAGAGGCCAAATTGATGGAATTCTAAAATTCCTCTTATTTATATAGTAAACAAGAATTTCATATTAGCCCTCCCTCTTCTCATTCTTTCAATTAAGTCCACCATTCTTTCATTTATTACACTACAATTCATATACATCACATATACATTTATACATATTACTACATATGTATTTATTATACACCATGCCATGTACACTAGAAATTTAGGATGTTACAACTCTCCCCCCCTTAAAAGAATTTCGTCCTCGAAATTCAATACAATCATTCAAATAAAGAGGGGTATTTGGTCCGCATTTCTTCCTTTAATTCCCAAGTTGCTTCCTCTATGGAGTGACTTTCCCATAGTACTTTCACCAATGGTATGCTCCTTTTTCGAAGTTCATGTTCTTTGCGATCTATGATTCGAACCGGTCTCTCCTCAAATGTAAGATCAGCTTTCAACTCCGGAAGTTCAGAACTCAGCACATGGGATGGATCAGAAACATACTTCCTTAACATAGAGACATGAAAGACATCATGCACTCCAGACAATGAAGGTGGCAAGGCAAGTTTATATGCTGCCTCTCCAATCCTTTCCATAATCTCATAAGAGCCAATATATCTTGGACTTAATTTTCCCTTCCTTCCAAATCGCATCACTCCCTTCAGAGGGGTGACTTTAAGGAACACTTTATCTTCTGCTGCAAATTCTAACTTCTTCCTTCGCTGATCAGCATAACTCTTCTGTCTGCTTTGTGTTGCATTCATTCTGTCCCTCACTTTTTGGATGATATCACATGTTTGTTGTACAATTTCGGGCCCAAGTATCTTTCTTTCGCCAACCTCATCCCAATAGATGGGTGATCTATACTTCCTCCCATACAAGGCTTCATAAGGGGCCATTCTTATTGTGGATTGATAGCTATTATTGTATACAAATTCAACCAAAGTCAAGTGCTTGTCCCAGCTATCCTTGAAGTCCAACACACAGGCTCTAAGCATATCTTCCAGAATCTGGATGGTCCTTTCCGATTGACCATCTGTCTGAGGATGGAAAATTGTGCTGAACTTTAGTTTAGTGCCCAAAGCCTTATGTAAACTTTTCCAGAATTGGGAGGTAAATCTTGGGTCCCGATCTGAAACAATAGATACCGGTACTCCATGTAGTCTAATAATCTCATCTACATAAAGTTGGGCATATCTGTCCCTAGTGAAGATAGTGTGCACAGGAAGAAAATGCGCTGATTTTGTCAATCGGTCCACAATCACCCAAATTGCATTACATCCATTCCTCGTCTTCGGTAGACCCACAATAAAATCCATAGTGATGTGTTCCCATTTCCATTCTGGTATTGATAGTGGATTTAGTAATCCCGATGGCCTTTGTTGTTCAGCTTTAACTTGTTGACAAACTAAGCATTGTTCAACAAATTGAGTTATTTCCTTCTTCATACCAACCCACCAGTAGTTATTTCAGAGATCCCTATACATCTTTGTACAGCCAGGATGCACCGAATAAGGAGAACTATGTGCTTCATTCAATATTTCTGGTTTCAACTCTATCACATTTGGCACACATAATCTTCCTTCGAAGTATAATACCCGTCGGAAGAGATAACAAAACCTGGTCTCTTCCCCAATGGAACTTCTTCCCTCACCTTCTTAAAAAAGGCATCTTTACATTGACTCTTCTTGATCTTCTCAATAATGGTGGGTTGCACTATCAATGAAGCCAAGTGTAAGCATTTATTTGGCTGAACAATCTCAATAGCAAGTTTCTCTAGATCTTGCATTATTGACCATTGTGTGGTAATTAAAGCGGCCATATGTCCAGAAGACTTTCTACTCAAGGCATCCGCCACCACATTGGCTTTTCCAGGATGATAATTAATGACACAATCATAATCCTTGACCAACTCTAGCCATCGCCTTTGCCTCATATTTAATTCCTTTTGAGTGAAGAAATATTTAAGACTCTGGTGGTCGGTATAGATCTTACATCTTGCTCCGTATAAGTAATGCCTCCCAATCTTCAATGCAAACACCACTGCTGCCAGTTCTAGATCATGGGTAGGGTAATTCTTCTCATAGTCCTTCAATTGTCGAGATGCATAGGCTATAACTTTGCCATTTTGCATCAAAACACACCCCAACCCATTCTTAGAAGCATCACTGTATATCACAAATCCTTCTGAACCAGAAGGAATGGTCAGTACTGGAGCTGTCACTAATCGATTTTTGAGTTCCTGGAAACTCTTTTCACAGTTTTCCGACCATACAAAAGCTACATTCTTCCTGGTCAACTGTGTTAAGGGCGATGCTATCTTGGAAAAGCCTTCAACGAATCTCCTATAGTATCCAGCCAATCCAGAAAGCTACGCACTTCAGTTACATTAGTTGGTCTTGGCCACTTCACAACAGCTTCCACTTTGTTTGGGTCTACTGAGATCCCATCACCTGAAACAATGTGACCCAAGAAGGAAATTTGATTGAGCCAAAACTCGCATTTCTTGAATTTGGCATACAATTTCTTCTCTCTCAATAATTGCAATACCTTTCTCAAATGCTCTTCGTGTTCTTCAAAATTCCTAGAATGAACCAAGATATCATCTATAAACACAATGACGAATTTATCCAAAAATTCCTTAAAAACACGGTTCATAAGATCCATAAAAGCAGCTGGAGCATTCGTGAGTCCGAAAGGCATCACCAAGAATTCATAGTGCCCATACCTCGTTCGAAAGGCAGTCTTGGAAATGTCTTCCTTTCTGATCTTTAACTGATGGTATCCGGATCGAAGATCAATCTTAGAAAACACACTTGCCCCATGTAACTGATCGAGTAGATCATCAATCCTTGGAAGTGGATACTTGTTCTTTATAGTCACCCGATTCAACTCACGATAATCAATGCACAATCTCATTGTCCCATCCTTTTTCTTCACAAACAGAACTGGTGCTCCCCAAGGAGAGACACTGGGACAGATGAAACGTTTATCCAGTAACTCCTGTAACTGCTCCTTCAGTTCTTTAAGTTCCGTTGGTGACATCCGATATGGAACTTTGGATATAGGAGTGGTTCCCGGTAAAAGATCGATAGTAAACTCAATTTCTCGATCGGGAGGGAGTCCAGGTAAGTCTTCTGCAAATACATCTGTAAATTCATTTACCACTGGAATGTTCTGAATACTCCTTCCTTCCTTCGGTGTTTCCATAACACAAGCTAAGAAACCCATACATCCTTTCCGAAGGAACTTTTGAGCTTTCAAAGCTGAAACAATCCGTGGCAATGAGACTATATCCGCCCCGACAAAGCTGCACTCCAATCCGAGTGGAGTATGGAATACCACTTTCTTCTCAAAATACTTGACATCTACATGATATTTAGACAGCCAATCCATACCCAGAATCACATCAAAATCACGCATCTCCAAGATGATTAGATTGGCCTTTAACTCTTGGCTATCTATTTTAATCGGGCAGGATTTCAATTCTTCTCTAGCACACAATGCCATCCCCGAAGGAGTAGAGACACACATCTCAACCTCCATAATTGAAGGCTTTACCTCCACTTTATGAGCAAAAGTATGAGACATAAAGGAATGAGTGACACCCGAATCAAACAATTATCAATCTTACTTACTATAGAGGATTTGGCATGGACTCTGTTCCCTTGACCGCTTGCAACAAAAGTGTCTACAGAATCTTAAACCTATGCTCTGATACCACTACTGTCACAACCCATACTGGACATACAGAAAGTAACATTTTATGCAGTCATTTAAATGTGAACTCTAATATTTCTTTCAAAAATTAATATAAGTATAACTCAAATAGAGTTCCTAATGACAACCATTGCATTTATGTACATTCAAAAAAATCAAAAGAAGTTCTACAATATGGCTATGCTAATATAGAGCAGCGGTCTATGGTTGCCAAGGGAACTCTGTCAGCAATGCCAAAAGTCCTCCATCCCTAGCTCAATCTATTGATCACCTGAGGCACACAACAACTTTCATGAGTAAAACTCAGTAAGTAAGCTAAGCGAATATACAGCAATAAACAATAACAATAGAATTCAATCCACAGTATGAAACTATCCATTTCTAACTGCACAAGCATTATCTAAATTGCAAAGAAAAGAAATGCTTCGAGTTCACTTCGGTTACATTTGCGCTCCCGCGCCAATTTACTTTCTAAACCTCTATAGGTCGATTCAGCCTCACATAAGTGAGTTCACATTTCTCTACTCATCGCTTTTTTTTTTATGTCCAATCACAATCATATAATGAGGAAGCTTCCACAGTATCAATTACAGTCACCTAGGGGAAAAGGCTCTCTAATCAAGGTAGGACTTTTTATTTCACAGTCAGTTCCCATATAATAGCTCAGGGCTAGTCTGACAATCCGGGTGATACCGGGCCCATGCTACCGAATCTCGTCTAGAGAAACACATGGTCCAGACCTCCCCTCAAGCCATGGGAGTACAGAATGCTCAAGGCTAGTCTGACAATCCGGGTGATACCGGGCCCATGCTACCGAATCTCGTCTAGAGAAACACATGGTCCAGACCTCCCCTCAAGCCATGGGAGTACGGAATGCTCAAGGCTAGTCTGACAATCCGGGTGATACCGGGCCCATGCTACCAAATCTCATCTAGAGAAACACATGGTCCAGACCTCCCCTCAAGCCATGAAACAGTACAGAACAGTACAAATACATTTAGATGCCTACACTTGAAATAGCTCGAGGCTAGTCTGACAATCCGGGTGATACCGGGCCCATGCTACCGAATCTCATCTAGAGAAACACATGGTCTAGACCTCCCCTCAAGCCATGAGAGCTAAACTTCCTAGGTTTGGGCATGCCAATCACGTTTCATCATTCACAATCAGTCACATAAAAGAAGCTCTATATTAGGCTTCCAAAACAATCACGATATTTCACATTCAAGCATCAAGTTGCTAGCATTTAATAGTATTACAGTTCATAAAATTTCATACATACAGTACACAATTTATTGTGGCCTCAGATTAGTTAGCTTACTTACCTTGTATGGCTGCTTTTCAATGCTTTTAATTGACCTAAAAATAAAACAAAAATCTCTTTTTAGGTCACCATACAATTGTAAAACATTTCCCCTTTTTGGCTCTATTTATATACTTACTTTGACAAACAATTTACCACAACACTTGTCTACTTTCAAAATTCACACAATTTGGTAGACATCTTTTAGACACATACCTCATGTCTCATTAAAATTTTTAGAGCAAATTGGGGTCATTAGGTCACTCAAAATAATCAAATTCATTACCTCAACCATCCTGCCACTGCATTGACTTCACTGAGCAATATCAACTTAAAAATTTGTAGGAATTTCAATTCTACTCAAATGGCTACAAAAATTTACAGTCTGGTATATAACATATGTATATACCTCCATACCAAAAATCAGGGCTTTTAAAGGTGTTTAACCCATTCAAATCCATTTATTTCTAACTACCCTGTTTTGGAAACTAAAAATTTCAGTTTTAACAAGCCAACTTTAAAAATCTATAACAATTCACACAGACCTTCAATCTCAGTGACAATTTACAGTCTCATATATGACACATAAAAGGACTTGCATACCAAAAATCAGATAATTCTATGAAGATTTGGACTTTCAACTAATTTCGTTTTCCCCTGCTCTGTTCCAAAACAGGGGAAATGTGAGATCCCCGCCCAGAAGTTCATAAATTCACCATAATTCACACAATTTGAATTTTTAAGTGATTTCAATTTCTGTACACTTCTGGGTATGTCTATTTTCATCACTAAAATTTTCAGAACCAGAAAATATTTCTTCAAATTTTAGGAATTTTCGAAATAGATACTGTTTAGTATAAAAACACTGCAGTATTTGAATTAATCTATCATTTTCACACTTAATCTCCTTCAATTCTCATCCTAAATCATGGTTCCACACAAATTCCAAGCATACATGGCAGTGATTCTCATATCC
>SNVD02013652.1:0-82820 GCA_013180625.2 Boswellia sacra | reverse complement strand
GCTCGATAGCATCCAGAAGTAGTATATTTACCTCGATTTTGTGAGAAGTTTCCAGGATTTCTTGTTCTTGTTCCTCCTTCTTCAATTTTGCAAATTTGCTAGGAAATGGTGGAGGAGTAACATAAGAAAGAATTTTAGTTTTAAGATCTACCTTAGAAGATGATGTGTTGTTCATGGTGGAAGTGATGTCATCTACTTCATCAGTTTGTGATTTCTTTGTCAGGTTTTGGATACTTGCCCCAGTTTCCATTTGCTCTCCATTTTGAATTTGCTCTCCACTTTGCAAAGTTATCGCACAAGCATTCTCTCTTGGATTGATCACAGTTTGAGAAGATAATTTTTCTAAGCATTGGCCCTCGAATTTGCTCATACTAGTAGCCAATTGTCCCATTTGATTTGCGAGATTTTGGATACTTGCCCCAGTTTTCTGCTGGAATTGCATTGTGTTAGTGGCAAGTGCATTAACAATATCCTGGAGAGACATACCTAAGTTTTGTGAAGCTGGTTGTGGTGCTGGATGTGGCATTGGTGGTGGTTGCATTTGAAATGGTTGCTGCACTCTAGGTTGATTGAAATCTTGTGGCCGATTTGGTATGGCATTTGGGGCGATTGGTTGATGATTCCAGTAATTAAAATTAGGGTGATCTCCCCATCCGGCATTGTAAGTATTAGAGAAGGGATCATACCATTGCCTTGGTTGTCCTGGAAATCCACCCATGGCAGTGGCCCATTCCATATATTCTTCCTGTAAAGTTGGATACACATCGATTGGATGCTCCATGGTAGAATATATACCACATGCATAAGATTTCTGCATATCTCCTACAGCCATGTTTTCCACAAGAGAAGTTAGCTCAGAAAGTTGTTGTTCAATGTTATGAGTGCTTACCTCATTTACACTCCAATGTAATTGTGGCTCAAATTGGCTACTGAATTGTTGAAAGTTTACTGCCATGTCGCCTAAACACAAACAATCAGAAAAGAAAAACAAAAAAAACACGAATCAACAATGAAAATAAAATAACAAATCGATTAGAAAATCAATCCCCGGCAACGGCGCCAAAAACTTGATGCGTTCGAAACTAGCAAGTATACTAGTTGCACAATTAATAAAGTGATAAGTAAGATATCGTTCCCACGAGGATTGATTCTAATTGAATTTGTTATTCGAAAGCAACAATAAACTAAATGAGGGAGGTTTTGTTGATTGATTAACTTGATGAAATATTAATGCAAGTAAAGAATAACACAATGCAAATTAAAACAGATTGAAAAATCAATGAGAGAAACCTGGTTAAGGGATCCTTCTCTATCACAAGATATGGATTTGCGAATTAATTGTAGAATTGTCATCCATATACACCATTGAAATTACCAACCGTAGATAACAACAAGCTCTGTTATCCCAATCTTTCCTTACTTTGTTGTTAAATAAAATAGGATCTTTACTTAATCTCTATCCATTAAACAAACCTAGAACAAGCTCTCTAAATTTAATTCAATGGATGCATTATGAAAAGAAAGACAGGTTGATCTAAGCAATAAACACACAAGCTCAAATTATTTAACTTAGGTTATATTCTCCAATTGCAATCTCTGATCACAATTTTGCTACTAATGATTAGAAATTCAAGACAATTAAGGATCAAGATTTCTAGTCTAGCAATAGACAATATCCAGATTATATTCAGTTGGCCACCCAAATACAATCCAGCAAGCAATCATAAGCATTAGACATGGGAAAATACAAGCAACTTCAATTAGAGAATTGGATAACAAGTTCTTGCACAATCAACTCACAAAAACCATATCAGGGGCTTTGAAATCACCCTCAACCAATTCAAATTCAGTTACACATGTTTAAGAACGTGGTAAATACAATACAACATGGAGACATTCCAGAAAATGAAAGGGAAGGAAAAACTTAGCAAATTTGATGTAATTCTCTTTGGATTGTAGTTCTTCCTCTTTCCAAGCTTCCTTTCTCCTTCAAGAACTCCAGGAGATGAAAGAATTCCAGAGCTGCAGCCTCCACCACGTTCTCCCTCTTCAAGTTATCAAAATAAAACCCTAAAATGTGTTTAAATACTCTGCTACAGTGAATTGCTACAGTGCCCCGTATTATACATGCTACAGTGACTTGTGGAATTATATTTCTATACATCTCACACTGTTTTGATTACAACTTTGGTACACTGAATGGATTTATAAACCGTAAATTTCTCCAGAAAATAGACTTCGAGGCTTTCCAACGGTATATAATATGTCGTCGGGTTCATTGTATATCAATACAATTAAATCCGAGAAGATCACTGACTAGCAGAGGTGAAATGAAGGGTTTTACTCCATTTTTGTGCAAGTTGCTCCAAAACTCCTACAAACATCAAAACCACACAAAACCATAAAAATACCAAGGAATATAGCAAAGAAACATGGACAAATTGATATGAAAGTAATACATAAATAGACACCTATCACTCTACATAGTCTAGATTGATTTGTTTATTTTTTTTGGGTGTTTTGAGCCAAATTTTCATCTTTTATCACACCTTTACCCTAAGCAAATGTTACAAGCTTAATAAAGTCCTATTTGATCTTTGTTTTTGTACTTGTCTATATTAGTGGAGAGTGTCTTGAAAAGCAGGCCCATGAAGTTCAATTCTATGCATTCATTTTCTTTTCAAATTGATTCATTTTTGTGCATAAACTTATTTGGATTGCAAGTAATTAAGTGAGAGTGGTTACACACACACACACAATGAATCTAAGTAAAGCGAAAACTGACATGAGTGTTGAAATTTTTTATCAAATGCAAAAATTTTGAAGTTTTGTTTGAGTTGTAATTTTTGTGCAATCTTAGAGGCCTATTCATAACTCATGTTAATTGAATACTAACTAAGTGTTTCGGTTTCTGATTTGTGGTTTTATTCTTTGTTTTCCTTTGTTGTTTCTTTGTCTTGCTCGAGGACTAGCAAAATATTAGTTTAGGGGTATTTTATGAGTGAGTTTTATACTCACAATTTAAGTATCTTTAACCTTAATATTTTTTCGATTTTTGGGTATTTTTGTTACTTTTATGTGTGTTTATGTTTGTATAGGTTAAATAACGTTAGAGTATGAATGCGGAGAATTTGCAAGTAAAAATATGGCAATATGAGCAAATACAGTCATTGTCTCCAAAATAGACCACCAACTTTCTGGATTTTTATATACCAATATGCAAAGAATCAAAATTTATGTTAAATACTGTTGGAAAGCTCCAGAAAATTACTCTCTAAAGGAGTTTACGATTCGTCAATTGGAGTTTTGTATGAGAAGTTATGTATATTTTTATACAAAGGGGCAAAATTATAATTTTATAGTATTGCAAGAAACTTAGAAAGTTTAGAATTTTGCAATTGGCCCTCTGAGTTAAAGCTTTGAATTTTTGCATTTTTGCCCTTAGCTTATAAATAGGGTGTTTCCCTTTATTTGGAGACATCTCCCATTCGGGAGAAGAACTCTTCCTGCCTTAGGGAGAGACACTCTCTCCCCTTATGTGTTGGTCGAAAGTCCATAGTCACCGAATATGTCTCCAACGATCTAGTTTTCTTTCTCTATTTTTTAATTATGTTTGTTGTGTGTATTTTTTTAGTATGAACTAAGTCTTGTCTCTTAGGGTTAAGATGTACCGAATTATCATACTCTGGTTAATTGAATTCAATATATTAATTATTTATTCAAATACTGTTGAACAATTTAATTATATGTTTAATGTTTGTGATTTTCTGACCAATTATTACATAAACTGAGATGTAGATTGAGACTGAGAAGTAAAGTCCATGTTAGTTCTTAATTATTTTATCATAAATTAGCATGAGATAGAAATATGAATGTGATTTGTGCAATCTTATTTGATTTCTTGTGCTTAATGGGTATTAATAGTGAGTTAGATGAGACAGAGATGTGATTCTAATCTATTAATATATATTATTGTTGCTTGAGAAAGAATAACAATTAAATCAGTGAAATCAATTAGTAACAATTAGGAATAAGGCTGATATTATAGTATTTAATAAGTAGAGTGGATTAATTTCGGTGTAATTGAAACCCTAAAGCATTGTAATTTTGTGTTTCATTTTTTTATTACCGCGTCTGAAGTGTTAACTTTATTTCAATTGTTTTTAATTAATTTTCTTGTAATTGAAATCTCAATTTTGTTTATTCAAATAAAATAAGAGCTAATGAAATTTCAGTAATTAGTAATGACAGTCATCATGGGAATGATATCCATACTTCACTTTATTACTTGCAATGATTCTGTAGACTTGTGGATTTTTTGCAACACTGGGGTCATGCAATTTTACATGCTGCAACGTTAATTCCCCTAAGACCCATTGCTTATCATTTGTATTCTCCATTACAGTTGGTACTTGGTGACTAATTAGATATATCCTGTTTGAGAACATTTGGATGTGTTGTGCAAGTTCTTATTGCTCCTCCACAACGTACCAGGATGGGACCTCAATAGCATTTGGAGATATATGTTGGCTTTGATTTACCATCTATCTTCAAATATCTAGAGCCGTTGATCGGTGATTTATTCATTGCACAATTTGTTGATTTCCATTTCAATGATACAATATTCCTACCATTAGGAGAAAATAAATCTCCTTTAGAAGTTAGGCATGAGCTCTCTTGGTTATTGTTTTCTATATCTCATCCAGATACTTATACCAATTAATGCGAGAATAAAGTACGTAGGATAACGCAGCTCCAAAATATTGCAAATTAAGTCAGTTGCTTTTATTGATGCATCAAAAGTTACAAGATCATATTTTCCAATTGCAAATACACCAGCAAAAATTGATATTTCTACTAGAAAATCTACCTTGAAAGTAGTAAACACCAAGAAGGCATCAAATGTCCAGAACGTAACAAATATCCAAAAGAACTTAAGCGCCCATAAGGTGTTAAATACTTAGAAAGCACATGATGATTCGTTGGTTGCATGCTAGAAGCATGGTTCGCCTATTGGATCGGAAGATTCTGCTCCTTGAAAGTGAAAATCATATAAAGGCCTTACTGAAAGTGACAGACTAACTCTTGAAAAAGTAGAAACACATGCCACTGCAATGGTACGAGTCCCAAAAGAGACTTAAAATAACATCCCAAAAGTGATGCAATCCCTTGAAGTGGAAATAGTCCATGAAAATGGAAACTATGGAACCGTGCTAATATGATCATCAACGAGATTCTCTCATTTCTTTTGACTATTGAAATTATGAATGATGATTATGAGCCTCACATTATCGATGAATGTAATCAAGGCATGATTAGCCTAAATGGGAGAAAATAATTGTACTAGAATTAGCTTCTCTAACAAAACGTCAAGTATTTGGGCCTATTGTCTAGATACATGTAGTTGTCAAATCTATTGGTTATAAATGGATCTTAATGAGAAATGTAATGAAAAAATAGAGATTGTCAGATACAAAGGTCTTATTGTTGCACAAGGTTTTTTACAAGGACTTGGGATTAATTTTGATGAAATGTATTTCCCTATAGTGGATATAATCACTTTCAAATATTTAATTAGCATGTTAGGTCTTATGGCTTTGTATGGTACCATGGATACCAATATTTGCATGAAAATCCCTACGGATTTCAATGTCTTGAAGCAATCATAGTAAATTCTAGAGACATGTATTTTATAAAATTGTAGAGATCCTTATATGGGCTTAAACAATCTAGACAGATATGGTATAGTCGTCTTAGCAAATATTTGATTAAAAAGGGATACATCAATGATTCCATATGCCTATGTCTTTTTATAAATAAATCATATTTAGGTTTTGCTAATATTACAGTTTACGTTGATGACATGAATCTGATTGGAACTCTTGAAAGGCTTTCCAAACTTGTAGAATATTTAAAGAAAGAATTTGAGATGAAAGATCTTAGAAAAACAAAGTATTGACTCAGCCTATAGATCAAGCATGGTTTAGATGGAATACTTCTCCATCAATCAACTTATATAGAGAATATTCTGAAATGGTTTAATATTAGCTAAGCTCACCCCTTGAGTGCCCTAATGCTGATTCGGTCTCTCGATCCTAAAAAAGTTACATTCCATCTTATAGAAAATAATGAGAAGATACTTGATCTTAAATCACTATATCTGAAAGAAATTAGAGCGCTTTTCTATTTATCTCAATGTACAAGACTAGACATCACATTTACAGTGAACTTACTTGCAAGGTACAGTTCACCAACTCAAAGACTTTGGAATAGAGTCAAACATATTTTTCATTGTCTTCAAGGAATCATAGACTTGAGGGTATTCTATCTTAAGAAGGCCATTTAAAGTCCTATATTAGTTGGATATGCAAACACTGGGTACTTGTCAGACCCCGACAAGGCCCGCTAAAAAAGGGGTTACATTTTTACTTGTAATTGCACAACCATATCATGGCATTCTACAAAACAAACTTCGGTGGCTACTTCATCAAATCATTATGAGATTTTAGCATTACATGAAGCTAGCAGAAAATGTGTATGATCGAGACCCGTCATTCATCATATCTGCACCACTTGTAATCTTTTGTTGATTGTAGATACTCTTACTATCATCTATGAAGATAACGTAGCATGCATTGCTCTAATTAGAAGAGGATGCATCAAAAGTGATAAAACCAAACACATTTCATTGAAGTTTTTCTACACACATGAACTTCAAGAAAATCGAAAGATTGATGTCAAGTAAATACATTTAACTGATAATCTTGCTAACTTGTTCACTAAAATACTACTGACATCAACTTTTAAAAACCTTTTTTACAAGATTAGTATTCGACAACTCAACAAACTATCAAGTTGATATATGCCATTTTAAAATTCTTGTTTTTATTAAGGGAAGCAACAATCAGGTAGAGCTTATTTGGGACTTATATATGCATTGTAATCCTTTTCCCTTGATTAGTTTTTATCCCACTAGCTTTCTTTTGGCAAGACATTTAACAAGGTAGACGTAGTTCAACACCACTTTATGTTTCATATAATTGTGTTTCTTTACTAAGGCTTTTGTCCCACAAGGTTTGTATGTAGCAAAGGCAATTACAGTTATCTTAAAGTGGTGAATCTCTAAGGTGGAGTGTCTGAAATAAGGTGAGTGGAGCTCAACTTATAGGAACCGGGTGCCAAATCTGACTTCAAGATTGTGGAATAGCCTCTGAACCAAGATCTTATGAGCATAGGTTTCAAAATTTGATTTGCTTTCTCACTACTTCAGTTCTTAGATATGTCTGAAAATTGCCTGAACGAGACGTGTGGGCGTCTTAAAATCACTAGACTATATCGAATGAATGGTGGTGGCAAACAGTGAAAAATGAACAATAATCAGTTAACAGTAATTGGCGAACAGTGTCACGTGAGCGGTACCGATGCATAGTGACGGTTTGTTCCTTGTTCACTAGAATACTATTACAACACTGACTTAATTCATCCTTTTATATCTCTGTTAATCCCTGTCATTTTGACTAAGAAACTTAATAAGAGTTTAGACTTAGTCTAACTAATTTTCTCAGCTTCTAAAACTTAATCTTATTAAGTCTTTAATTAGGCTTTTAACACTTAATTATGTTCAACTCTAATTTCGTGGAGGCTTTTAATTAATTATATTAATTATAAGCTCATTAATCTAATTAATTAAATTGGCCCAAACACTGTTATTTAATTAATCAAATTATTAAATAATGAGCCCATTAACTAGTCAAGTATATTTAATTTAATACACGGGCTTTATTATCTAATGAACCCAATTAAATTAAATAATTAATTTCTCAAGTCTAATCCTTATTCAGATAATTTATGTTAACTACCCAGGAAACCTTGATGGACATATTTAATTAAAACTTCAATAAGTGTGATCTAGTACCCTATTATCTCATAACTATAATGGGCCACATTTATTAACTTTGATCCATTCCACTATAGGTTTAAAGTTGCACTCTCGAATTAAATATTATTTACAAAAAGCTTAATAATTTAATCTAATTAAATTATTTCTTTAAGCCATATTCATTGAGCATTAGGTTTACATAATTACCCTTCATGGAATACTAATAATTGGAGTTAGGTATGATTTACCGTGTTATCTCTCCAATTACATCTTAAGCCCTTGACAACAGTTTTACACCATTTAAATTGGTTGAGATTTATTAAAATAAATCTCAATCTAATAAATAACTTTCATTAAACATTTGGCCAAGATTCTCTCAAATAAAACCTTGTAAAACCATCAATGTGGTATTCTGCAATCCTTTCAGAGTCATGAATTCCATATCTACGGTATAGTGTCTACTAGCAAATTTTATAATCCCAACTAGCCAAGGTTTGACCTTACTCTTTTAGATCTCACTTTTTATTCTAGGCAAAGATTATAACTTGCATTCTAAAGGTACACTGCCTACTCAAGATTAAGGTAGGAATTTCTTTAGTGCTCAAGGGTAGAAATTCACATTTGATTACAGTATTTCTACCAAATATATAATTTCTATTTCTACCAAATGGATAATTTCTATGTGTTCCATGTTCAATGCATTCATAATGCACAACTGTCTTTGTCCCGAAGCCTCCACTTCAAATTATTAGAGACTCACCATTTCCCCATTGAAGACAAATAGGACAATAACTTTGTCCAAACAAAGTGCTCAACCTTTGTTTATAGGTTGTGAACTAGTTTTGAGCTATGACAAAGTTCAATATATCTCATATATATAGAAATTTTGTTAATATACAAGCTCTGAAATCTTTAGTCATTGATACAACCACACTTAGGTAATTTATAAATAATAACTTTTATTCATTTATAACAATAAGGTTATACAAATTACAGAAAAATATCGGGATAATATCACAAACCACACCTAAAGTTTAACTTATTATCGTGGGAAAAGCGTCTTATCCAAATATATCAACGCGATCCCTGACCTTTACATTTAAGTTTCATCCGGGTCTAGCTAACGTACATCTAACGGATTCTGTTTGATTCTAAACTGATAAAAGATTTAAAAGAGTAATTTACCCTTACTTTTTTATCCCTCTCATCTCTTTCGCTACCCCAAAGGCCTAAGTCCTTCGCTGCTCTCAATACTCCATATTCGCCACTCTCAAATCCACCAACTCTTGATTACACCTCCGATTTCTTTCTGGCTTCATAAATCGGTCAACGACAAGTTAAAAGAGGGTGAAATCGCTGGATTTCGATGGATTTCTTGGTGAAGAAATATGCAGCTATGGGCTTTGAGTGGCAGCTAGCGGCGGTTGTGATGGTGGCTGAGAAAGACTTGCGGCGATTGGATAGCTTGCTGTGATGGACAGCAGCGGGTGATGCAAGGCTAAAGCAGCGGCGAGGTGATGCGAGATAGAAGCAGCGGTGAGGTGATGCGAGGTCGGAGCGATGGTGAGGTGATGCAGCAGTGACGTGATGCGAGGCTAGAGCGACGAGGAGGTGATGCGCGGCCGGAGCGATGGCAAGGTGATGCACAACTGGAGTGGTAGCGAGGTGATGCGCGGCTGGAGCGATGCTGCAGTTGCGACAATTTTTTTAAAATTTCTATTATTATTATTATTATTATTATTATTGTTATTGTTAGTAGTAGTAGTAGTAGTAGTAGTAGTAGTAGTAATAAACATTTAAATGGCACAAATTATTAGCAATTACCTTGTATTTCAATATGATTATTACCGTTTCTCACTGACAAATTTGTTTAAAATGGGCAAATGGCCTCCATTTAAAGTGAGTGAAACAAACTATAACGTGTGATTGAAATTTGGGTTTGGAAAACTGAAAATGTTGAATTTGGAGATTTTGTGGAGCGAGTTTGAATGTGAATGAGGGAACGGTAGAGAAGGAATAGGAAGAGAAAAAGGTGTGTAATTGAGCATGAAAGAGGTGTTTCAGTTATTTTGCTTGTCATATTTGGGGCAAACAGCCCCCCTTTTTTAAATTTCTATTATTATTATTATTATTATTATTATTATGTTTACTTATTTAAATTAAGTTTAATTAACCTAACTAGTAATTAGTGGAATAGAATAGAATATTGATTTGTAAATTTCCTATTTTGCCCTTTAATGTTAATTTAAAAGCTAATGAAAACCGTTAGTTGGACCTGGATGAAGCTTAAATGTAAACGTCAGAGATCGCATTGATATATTTGGATAAGAGGCTTTCTGCACGATAATAAGCTAAACTTTAGGGGTGGTCTGTGACATTATCCTGAAAAATATATATACTCTTAAGGCAGATCTCTAACACAACCTCCACTATAATTAATCCAGCTCTTTGCCCATTTCCACTCTCTACTACATCTCTAGTATTCTTCATATCTCTTTACTACATCTCTAATGCCATAGGTACTCAGATACTAGCAGGGATGGCAATGAGGTGGGGCTGGGGTGGGAGGCCCTTTTCATTCCCCAACCCATTGTTTAATTTAAGCCCTATCCCCTATCCATTTCCTATGTTTTTTAGGGTAGGATGGAATAGGGAATCTCCATGCAGGTAATGTTTTTCCTAACCCTACCCCATTCTTCATGGCAACACCTTTTTTATAATTAAACTTAGAGTTTTAACAAAATAACACAATATTTTAGACAATAATATAATTTCACGTTTTTCAAATAATCAATATATTAAATATCAAATAAAAATAGCATTTATAATTTTAAATATTTTTTATATGTAATAGTTTATTGTATGAAATAAAAATAAGAATATATTTCATATTTTTATATATAATGCTAGGATACGGGGCAGGTGTAAGGTGGGTTGTAGTAAACCCATTCTCGCCTCATCACAATATGGGGATTAAAATTTTACGTCATCGTTACCCTAGTAGAGGCGAATCCCTGTAGATCCTCAACCCAACGATACATTTTATCATCCTTATATACTCGGACATTTTTTACTCAAACACAATTCAGCCGTACAATTGCCTATCTACACTAGTGCAACATCAACACTATGCCACGTCACCAATTCCACAAATCTAAGGAGTGAAATATGAGTGAAAGCTACATGGAGTTTGAAGCACAGCCTGTGGGTTGATGTTGTGTGGAATGAATGTTTAAATTAACTTTTCCTACTCAAATTTTACGGGCTGATGTGGGAAGCCTTGTCGGTTCCATTTGCCCTTAAATAGTTGTAGGCCTTTTACTTTTCGCGGTTTTGGGGCTTTTGGAAAGCTTAATAAACTTTGACCTCTTTGGTCGCTTTGCCACATTTTTTGAGTTCTTTATATTTTCATCCTTAAATTAAAATCATAAAGAAAAATATAAAATAAGGTGGTTTTTTTTTTAAATCTAAAGTTGTTTGAATTAAACTAAAGTTTAAAAGAGGTCTAAATATATATTCTTATATTTATTAGCTTCATTTGTGTTTAAGCAGATACTAAAACGTTTGTGAAATAACATTTTGATACACTTAATATTAAAGTATTTATTGATTATAAAATTTATAGTTTTAATTACTTTATCCTAATGAATTTTATTTAAATATGTATACTTGCTTGTTATTTTCTACTATAGGATTTGATGTAAGAACAAGGTGTGCGATAATAATAACTTTTAAAAATATTTCAAGACAATCATATAAATTAATGAGATAGAATATATATTTTTTTAATATTAGTTACATGCAGATAGGAAATAAATGAATTTTATAAGGGCATCTTAGAGAATTAGAAGTCAGATAAAGCATCATATATTTGTATTTTTTTCGCTTAAGTATGAAATCATATAATTGATCAATTTTAATGGAAAAATTCAAATTTATAGCTTTTATTGGAATGAAAAAGTATCTAATTTGAATTCTTTTGTTTAATGTTCCAAACTACCCTTATTAATTTTAATTCTTTTTTTTTTTAGTAAAATCCTTGGGCATTTTGTTAGTTTCCCCTACACTTATTTTATATGGCACCTCATCTTCCTTAACATACTAGTAATTTTGAAACATTAGTCATCTCATCCCCACCATATTTGTTCATCAAGTACATGTTGATTATCATTATAAATCCCATGTTAACTAGTTAATTTTGCCATTTTTGAGCGCTTAAGTAATTTTAACAGATGTCATTGTGTTACAATGAGTAAAAACTAAAAACTATTAATTAATTAGACAAT
The DNA here is from genome assembly GCA_013180625.2 of Boswellia sacra. Classification (NCBI taxonomy): domain Eukaryota; kingdom Viridiplantae; phylum Streptophyta; class Magnoliopsida; order Sapindales; family Burseraceae; genus Boswellia; species Boswellia sacra. The sequence goes on along the minus strand of SNVD02013652.1, from coordinate 70,655 downwards.
GTAATCAAATTGAACATATTTAATGTTTAATATGGGCATACAGGTTATATTATTAGTTTTTAGACATTTTCGTTAACAGAAGCAATCAACTTAAAAATTATTATCAAACCTTAAAAAAAATTAAGATCATCTATTTTGATTTTAAACCAAAAAAATCCACTAAAAATTAGTCTTAAGCCAGAAAAAAAGCACATTAAATTATCTTCTTTTTGTTCCATATTAAATATTTATAGAGAAGGTCTTGGGTTTATAAGGATGGTTAACTTCACCAGATGAGTAAACCTAATTTACATCAAATGCCTAGATCGGGTAACAATAGTACAAGGATTTTAGTGTTTAGAAAAAAACAAAATGTACGTGGATAGTCATGACTATGACTCTCACCCTAAAAATTAAAGATTTGTTATATAATCCCATATTAAATAATTGTAAGGAAAGTCTTGAGTATATAAACTAGGCATGGTCGCATAATGGGATAATTGGGGTTGAACGTATACTACTACGAAGTTGAATGTGTGGTCCCTTGTATGAGCTTTCAAATGAAACTTTCTACTTCCTTTCCCATGTTTTCCAGATTTATCTCTTTCTTAATTTATTTTTCTACCCATTCTCAGTCAACCCTTTACACCAATATTGGAGACTACTTCCTAGAAACAAGTGGTCTACTTAGAAGCCGCGTATTTCTACGTGTAAAAGTGAAGACGATCTTTAATTTCTAAGTGTTCATACTATCTAATAAAGATAATACTACATTTATAACTAAATCCTACAATTAATTACTTATAATCTGAATTGATAAAATTCAATTGGAGATATTATTTTTTTTTATTTTTTCCTCTTTCAGTGAATATATGTCAACTCAAATTGTAAGTAATTGATTGTAGGTATAGCATTATCTATTTAATAATACGTTGTTGACTATGTTATAATCAAGTGTCGATGCTTTTCCTATTTCTCTCACAACGATTACTTCATAGATCACGTTTACAAGATTTTTAGCATTTTGTATATGAGATATGCCTGATTTCAATATTTCAGTTTGTGTACGTTTTAATTTGAATCAAATTAACCTATATCACATGAGAGCAAAAGTCTATGTATATACTATATCTCTAATAAGAAGTATATATATTTAAAATAAACCTAAAATTTTCTTGCTTCATGTTTTTGCTTTATACCACAATCATGATCGATTATCTTTGAAATGAATATATGTACGATGAAATTTTATTAAATAAACAAAATAATAATGTGACGTCTGTTCTATAGAAGACTTTCATAAATTAATACATAGAAGGATACTCGATCTCGCATTTGTTTAAGAAACAACATTATTTACCAAAACATTTTAATTGTGGATTTTATAAGAAGTATCGTGATAATTCTTTGGAGTGTCCCACATTTTGACATCTATTAAGTGTGAATTAATGACCAGACGAACCTAGAAATGTGTGAATCATTGACCATATGAGACGATGAAGTACATCTTCTCGGCTTTGAAAACTCATTTTCCCTTATGATTGTCAATCTTTTATATTCCTTCAACTCTAGTAGACTTGAACAATCGTGACTCTATTTTAATAGACTCAGCTAAGCTCCCAACTTTTAACCTAATCATCTATATAGAAAAGTAAATTATTTGATTTATGATTTCAATTTCAAAGTTATTCTTTTAAAAAAAATTAATACTTTGATTTTGAAAATAAATACTATTAATTTTTTATTAGTGTTACAATTAGAGAATATTTAAATATTATTTTAAATTTATATCTATAAGCTTAAGATTTTAGATAAAGCGACAAATCTAATATGTATCAAAGTTATATTAACTGTTGTTAAGGTATGGAAGGCTTGATTTAGTCTACAATTTAAGTGTACGTGAATCGCTTATAAATTAGAGAGTATATTAAAGATATTTAATCAACACTTAAGTTAAAAAAAAATGATAAACTTTGTATGAATGATTATTAAATCAAAACGATGCGATTTAATTAGGCAAAGAACAAATGATTTGGTTAGGTTTTCATGTTCAAGGAAATGGCCCCAGCAGCTGAAGTCCCAGCAACTCCATATAAAGGCACAGCCACTCCACGCCTGCTAGTGATAGACACATAATAGAATCTTCTGTCTCTCGCTCTTTTGGTTTACAAATCTTGTTTCTATATATCTCTTAAAATATATATATATATATATATATATATATATATATTTAATTAAAGATGGTACGAACTACTAGAGGCAGTGCACTGGTTGCCACAGCAGTGATGATGGGTTTGTTGCTATTCCATTACTGTGAGCTGAGCGAAGCAGCAAACTACACTGTTGGTGGTCCTTTAGGTTGGACCTTCGCCGTTGATCGCTGGCCCAAAGGCAAGCATTTCAAGGCTGGTGATTTTCTTGGTGAGTTTTAGTAGTACATATATGCTGCACGCATATATGGAACTTTTTCATTTTTTCTTTTTAAAAGTTATATTTTGCGTTTTATATATCAAAACTGTTAAGCAAAATATTTAACAAAATTAACAACCAAAGATTCCCAACAAATATAGACCAAGTTATGTATGAATTTTTTGGAGGTGATATATATTATCTATAAGTGCTTTCCAATGATTAAGAGCTAATATTAATTCTATATTATCACTCATTTATTTTGTTACCTTTTTATACATGAAGTATTCCAGTATATTCGTTTATTCCACAACGTGGTTGCTGTAAACAAGACTGGTTACGACGATTGCACAACGCCAGAAGGGGCCAAAGTATATCATACGGGGCATGATCATATCAAGCTGGTCCAGGGACAAAACTACTTCATCTGCAGCTATTTTGGTCATTGCCAGCTCGGCATGAAAATAGCTGTTACTGCTACTTAATTAATCTTATGACTATATTATTTTTATTGTTATCGTCTTTTTATTGCACGTTCATCATGTTGTGGCAGCTGACTCTCTATATACATATTAAGAGTACGTACGTAGTGCAAGGTCATTCCCTCACACTCTATATACTAAATAAAATGTTGGCTGAATGGCTTTCTATGTACACGTGCACATGCAAGTGGGTTTGTTTTGGTATTAGTATAATATTTTTGTACATGAATCTAAGAAATACAGGTTGTATTGTATTTGTACTTCTGCAATTAACGAAAACAAGAATATATTGTAATTAATGTCGATGGTGATATTTTGTTAATTGGGTTGCAAAGGAAGTAAGTACCATGGTAAAAAACAAGGATGATATATTGTTATATTAAATTTCGAAACAATTACTCGGTCCAAGGAAGTTCTAATCAATTTTGGAAATTTTAACACATTCGAGATGTTTTGGAACATTACACATATATTTGTTAATAAAAGATTGATCAATATGTATATCCAACACACTAACCTTTAACGTCCTTCAAAATATGAATCATGATGTTTCGTTAGTAAAAATTTATTGTAAGTTAATGAAAAAAAAGGGTAAATTAGTAAAAAGAAATCTGTCAACTTCGGCGTGATGGCTGAGTTAAAATTCACCACCATATTCAGCGGCCAAATTAACTAGTGACCGTTGCATCATCCCACCACCACTGTTTTTTATTTTTTTTTATTATTATTTTTTTCGTCACATCACCCCACCGCTTTTACATCACCTCCGTACACACGACACGCCTCACAAAAATATAAAATAATAAATAATATATTAACCTAAATTTCACAAAATTGTGTGTCTTAAATTGGAGTATATTACAGTGAAATTTGAAGGTTATGGATAGTTGTTAAAATTAAAACCAGTAATTATAAATTAAAATGATACAGTAATTTTATATAATTCGGTTATAAGAACTTATATTTATGGACAGTAACGAGCATTATCTTTGGTTTTAAAAATTCAAGAACTTATAATGACAAAATCCTTCTCTTTTTAACGTCTAATTTACGTAAAACTTGTTCACATCAAGAACGTGACTTAACTTTCTTCTATCACTGCACTCTCAACACGATACTATCAAATAACATTTAATTAAACAGGCAATTACAAACTTGTATTATCACTCACACTCTAGCTTACACAATTTGTAATGTACCAGTTGAAGCTTAAGGCTTTACACACAAAGATAATAACAGAAAGAACAGATTCACTTCAGCTCACTCTTCTTCAGACGTTGATGAATGCACTTCTCCCAAAGCTGCAAAGACAGCTACATAAATGTTCCGGATTGTAGGTATTTTTTTCCTTTAGCTGCAAAAATTAAATCCTCTTTGGAAATTACATCGATCAGGATTAATAGAAAATAGGATACAATCACACACTCGATATACGGTAAACACGTTAAAGTGATTTAGGATAATGTCCTATATATGACTCCTAGTAAAATAGGATTCTTATAAGTTCTTCTAATCCTATTGTGATTCTGCTAATTAAAAACAGTTATATTTTAGAAAATTAAGTAAACAGGAAACTAACACATACTAGGAATACCGTGAGAGTGTGCTTTAATCGGTACTTGGTTGTGACCAGCCTTAAGAGTGCTCTGCTTGGTACTTAGTTATGGCCCAGCTCTCGTGGTGCCTCTTATTCATCAATTAGCTGCCACCCAGCTCTAGAGATGCATCTATTCATTAGTTAGCTGTCACCCAGCTGTAGAGATGCCTCTATTCATTAGTTAGCTAGTTGCGAACCCAACCTTGGAGGTACCTGTATTCATTAGTTGGCTATAACGCAGCCTGAGAGGTCCGTACGAATTGGCCTTTCATTAGATGCATGCTCTAATAATGACCTAACAAGCTTTCTTAGGAAATTGCTTGAAAATATCCAATTGTGTCAGGGCTATTGAGTTGAATTGGAAGGGTAACTTGGTGTTTTACTACGGGTGGACAAATTGCCGGCCACAACACGCATATTTTAACATAAATAAATTTAGATACCAATTTTTATCTTTTGATTTCAGATAATCTAAGGGTTAAGATTTAAATTCAAAATTATAGTTAATGATATGAACTTATCAACTATCCTAACTATTTAATTAAAATATAATCAATGACTAAAATTTATGTCAATAAATTTTGTTAAAAGATTCCTTAGTTATATATGAACCCAAGATTTTATCTTAAAGCATTCATTTCAAAATCTCTTACTATTTTATTTAGATCCAAAATTTGAGATTTCATTTAGAAAAAATAGCTTTACTCATTTAAAATTATGTTACTTGTTATATTATTATATTATTGAGAAAATATTACAAATAACCCTCAACAAGGCCCAATATTGATATAACCCTCGCGTTTTACATAATATTATTTATAACCTTATTAACACTACATTCTATTAAATTAGTCTCCTGACATATTAAGAATATATATAGCTGACTTAGCATTTAAAACAAAGAATTATAAAATTTTCAACAATAACAATAAATATTAAACTTCTAAATAAAATAAATTATATAACTTAAAAAAAGATGCATAAAAAAGTCAAATTAAAAATAGAGAAGTTAAATAAAAATAATAGCGGATGAATTAAAATAATAAAAAATAAATAAACAGATTAAAATATGGTATTTTAATGCTAAAAATTAAATAAAATTAATTAGACTAACTAAAATAGAACTGAAAATTAAAAGAAACTCAAAACTGAAAATTAAAAGAAACTTTCTTATAATTAAAATAAACAAAATATAAAAAATTGTAATAAGCCCTCAAAAAGGCCCAAAACCAAAACTAAATTAATTTTAAAATTAATCTAAAACACCAACCAACCTTACTCAAATAACTAAATTCATAGAAAAGTACTATGTTTTGAAAGTATAGGTAGTAGTTAATGTATTTATGTTATGTATTTTATTATTTATGATTTTCTTTTTATTAAAGTTTTATAAGATTATTTTATTTAAAAAAAATGAACATGTTACTACTCAAACAAATGACTTAAGTTACTTTTTTATCCTTGAAGTGTTAAAATGAAATTAGTTAACGATAGGGTTTTGGATAATATTATATATATAAAACATCAAGTTATATGTAATATTAGACCTTGGTTCATGGTTATTTATAATATTTTTCCTATGTCATTCACTTGATAATTATTAATTAATTTCACATCATTTAAAATATTTATATTATTATACATTGAAAATCTAATTATGTGATGTGAATTTAATACAGACATTAGAGAGATTGATTTGAAATTGGGAAAAAATAAGAAAAAAAAAACAGTCAATTTTTTGATCTAGATCGTTTAAATTAGTAACATTACATTCCCAAAATTTTAAAATTTTAAGATACCATAACCGATTACTTTATAAAGTGATCAAAATAATGAAAAGGCCCCGAACCAAGAGTGGTTGGCTGTATTTTTCCCTTCAAAATTATAAGTAATAAAATTGAAAGTTCTGGAGGTATGCAGTTATAAATAACAACACAGTCAATTATAATGTAAATTAACACAGGAGGATTTTTATGTGGTTCGGTTATAAAAACCTATGTCCACGGACAGCTACAGAGCTGCAATTCACTATGTTCTTGTTTGTACAATCTTTAGACCTTTTATAGTGCTGACTCACTCTCACACACAGACCTAATCTTTGACAAATAAGATCTTCGTAAAGATTCTAAACACTAGTAACACTGCCCACTCTTTGTCACAGATAACTTAACAGAACGCTGTTAAGTTATACATAACACCCGATGTCTGGTACAGAATTACATAAACACTCAACCCTCACGTTTCCCTAAGTGTCTACTAACTCACTCAGACTTGATCAACAACTCATGTACGATTTTAACTCTCAAACATGAAAACAAAAACTCAATGAATCAAAGATATAAAGACATTCCTTTGCGTCAAAGCTTGTCTCTTACGAAATCAAGGAATGCCGTAATCAATAATCAAGAACCTCTCTTGCGCAAAAGACTCTCTCTTTTCAAATACTTGTTGCCGACTTTTTCATACATCAATATATATTGAGAGGTCTTGATATCTTCCTAAAAGTCCTGAAAAGATCTCAATCAAGATCACATTAGGATTAGGATAAAACAAAATAGGAAATGTTTTATAGTTAATCTCCTAAAGTAAAAAGGATACATTAACTATCTTCCCATTTTTATTAGGATAAAAGAAATATTATCCTGATCAAGAGAGATATTTATTGTGAATCAAAATAATTCATATAATAATTATCTAGAAACAGTAAAATAGGAATCAAAAATATTTTTCTTACTTTTATCACAAGTTAACCAAAATTTGAACATGTGCATGTCACATGCTTTACGTTAACTCCAACAATCTCCCCCCTTTTTGGTAACTTGTGATGAAAGCACTTTAAGTATTTATAAGAACAACACATGATCAGTTATGTATCACTGAAAGGTCTCATGAATCATAAGACCAACAAATATCTCATGCAAAGAAATAAGCAGAAAAACTATTTTAACTCACATAACAGCACACTGTCACAAGATATATGACTGAACAGTGTACTAAGTGAAGTTTCACTAGTACACTCAAAGTCTGCAGAACAAATGAATGTATATTAAACACAGCTGCACGCAAAATCATCTACAACATTCAGTTAATTTACTAATGCAGATTATCACAATGCAGCAAACCACAACATATAAAAGATAAGTCATTCTCCCCCTCACTTCATACTTATTCCTTTTGAGAAACAAGTAACACAAAAACAAAATTAGTAAGCAGAGAGAATAAGATTAAAAAAATGACAGCAAATGAAAGTAGTTCAGAACAAACAGAATAAAATTAAGTAGTTCAGAGCAAATAGAAAGCCAGCCAAGCCAAGTTAAATTCTCCCCCTTGATCTCCTCCCCCTTGATGTGATCTTTCCTCCCCCTTGATGTGATCTTCTCACCCTTGATTTCAACACAAGTGGCCAAAATCTAACAGAGTCTGGGAGACTTTTTGACAGGTGGTGAGGTAGAGCTACCAGGATGTTTGACAGATTTGCGAGCCACATGTTTAATCCAGTGCTTAGGGGTAGAGGTTGGCTGATTAGATGGATCTTGTTCTGTTGGAGCTGCAACTGGTGCTGTTGATGCAGAAGGAGCTGGTGCTGGAGGAGCTTCAGTTGTATCCGAGGAGGTAGCAGTAACTTTAGCAACTACTCTGCATAGCTCCCTCTCGATTCTTTCTACACTTGTTTCAGTGGTTTGAGCCGGCGGTTGGGAAGATGAAACTGGTGACTCATGTGCTGACAGAGGGGGTGATGGTGGATGAGGTTCTTCTTTAGCTGTTGCAGGGTCAGGAATATCCAGGGATTATTTCTCAGCAAGTGGTGAAGGCTGTTTCATTCCAGAATCTATTTTTGTTGGTACATCTGAATCAGATTCATCTTGCAAAGTGGGAGCTGATTCTTCTGGTTTTTGCTTCTTCTGATTAGATGATTTCTTCACCATTTTTAGTTTCTTCTTTCCCTTTCTATTATATCCCTTGATAGAAGCCTTGTTGGATTTTTCTTTTGGCTTCTGTGCTGCTGTTCTGTCTGTTTTAACAACAGGCTGTGCAACAGGACTTGATGGAGTTAGAGCTGTTTCCTCAGGTTATGGTTCAGTGGCTTCTGGTATATCATTAGCTAGTGTTTCTGGAATCACAGGTTCAGGTTCAGGTGCCACAGAATGTGGTGCTGTGGATTGAGGCTATCCGAGAAACTGAGCTTCCAACACAGATTGCTTATGTTTGATATCTTTTAAATCCTGCAGAATATCTGTCAAAGCAGAATTGATCAATTCAAGTTTTTCTTCAACAAATTTCAATTGATTTTTCCTGACTCTTGTGGGTTTAGGTTCAGGTGCAGGCAGATCAGTTTGATCATGCAATCGTTGAAGGAATACCTTGGTAATGGACTTAGACAGAACTTTAGTTTGTTCACTAGAGCTCCACAGGAATGTTTTTATGAGCAAGTAGGCTTTGTATTAAACAAGGGCACACGAGCAGGTAGTAATCTGAGTGATAGGAACCAATTTGAACAATTGTTCTATATACTAACAGTCCAAAGTTTATTGGTCTATTAGTTCCTAAACAAAAGAGGAGTTTCACTCTATCTTCCCGAATCTGATTTTGATGGGAAGAAGGAAACCAATTAAATTTGGCTATTTTTTGTAACACTCGGTATTTCTGCTTAAGATATTTCTGGTCAAGACCATCTCTGGGTTTCCATTCAATATCTGTTCGACCAATGACTTCCTTAACTATTTCGGCCATGTTAAACTCTTCATCTAGAGAATGCATGCTCCCTATTGGAATGTCCATAAAAGAGTTTATGACATTGGGGGAGATTTTCACAAACTTCCCCAGAGAGTAGACCTTATGGTAATGAACACTCTTAGGATCATCAATGGTGCTTAAAATATTAGCATAGAATTCCTGAATCAAAGTTTTTACAGGAGGAAGAAAGTTTGATACCGTTCGAGTCTAGTAATTGGACTCAATCATCTCACTGACGCTATATGAGTTGAAGTCCGAGAGTTTCACAGGCCTTTCTAACTGAACCTTCCTTTGTGAAGTAATCTTGTCAAATTTCTGTTTGATTGCAGTCGTGAGAAATTTGTTGTATTTTGGCTTGATCTTTTCTTTGATCTTCTTCACTGGTACTTGTTTGTCCTCGCTCATGGCTGGATCGACTACTCTTGTTGTCTGTTTGTGTTATGTAGGAGGTGACTGGCTGCTGTTACTACTGTCATGACTGGAGCCGTTTGAAGAAGATGCACTGGCTGTCGAGTTTGATGTTGCCATAGCTAGGGTTTCTAAACTGCAAAAATTTTCAGAACAGAAACAGAGAGCCAAGATGCGAGATAGGGAAGCAACTGTTGATGAAGGATTACATGAACAGGAGAAGCCCACAAACTATTTGTTATATATACTAGGTCAATTTTTGAGGAATTTTTTATTTTCAACAAACAAATTAATTAATGACTTTCCTTTCCAAAAACTGTTTAATAACTCCCTTCAAAACACTTCAATTCAAATTTGAATTAAATTCAAATAAGAAATACTAATAGAAAAAGGATTCCCGCCATTGATACTTCTCCCTCTTAATTCAATAATGCTGACATGGCAAAAATTTGACACATGGACACACAAGTGACTTAATTTTTTAGGATAAGCACATAAGACATTGTTATGAAAAACGTAACAGAACACAGTTATCCATATCATAACAGTATATCTGAATTATCATATTTCTTATTCTAAAAAGCATAATTTTGGGTTTGAGTGATTCACACATTAAAGCTTATTTTGAATATATTGAGTGAACAACTTGAGTATGCTTCTCACACACACAAAAGTTAGTCTCAATATAAATTTGCTAAATAATACAGTAGGTTTCACACATGTATAGAGGTAGCCCTTTTCCTTTTGAGTGGGTGACTTCACCATATTTCTTAGATACAATGAAGTTACTCTCAATGGATGGCTTTCACACATCACATACTGGTAGCCCTCTCTGTATTTTCATTATTAAACCATTATTCACACAATTTTTATATCACAACTCAAAACATGCTAATTTAGAAGGAAACTTATGATACTACAGATATGAATAACATAACAGAATACTGTATTCACTCATATAACTGACAGATACCTAAGGCTTTTCTTAGATTTTCAAACCTTGTTGTGTCCAATGCCTTAGTGAACAAGTCAGCCAATTGTTTATCTGTAAATATGTGCTTAATGTGTATAACCTTAGATTCTACTAGTTCCCTTATAAAATGCTATCTAATATCAATGTGTTTTGTTCTAGAATACTGAACATGATTTTTAGAAATATTTATATCACTAGTATTATCATAAAATACAGTTATAAGCTTCTGTTCAATACCATAATTACTCAAAATTTGCTTCATCCACAATAGTTGTATACAACAACTCCCTACTGCTATGTATTCGGCTGCAGCTGTAGATAAAGAAATCGAATTCTACTTCTTGCTGTGCCATGAAACCAAGTTAGTACCAAAACAAAACAACCTCCTGAAGTACTTTTCTGTCATCTGTATTTCCTGCCCAATCTGCATCACTGAACCCTGCAAGACAATCATTTATATCTTTAGAAAACTATATTCCATAATCACATGTTTCGTGTACATACCTGATGATTCTCTTTGCTGCTGCAAGATGTGATTTTTGGGATTTGCTTGAAACCTTGCACAAAGTCCTACATTAAAGCTCAAATCTGGTCTTCTTGCCGTGAGGTAAAGTAGGCTGCCAAGAATGCTTCTGTATAAGCTTGCATCAACTTCTTTCCCTGTATTATCTTTTGAAAGTTTTAGATTAGTACTGATAGGAGTTTTCATTGGTTTTGCATTATCAAGCCCAAAGTTCTTTACAAGATTTTTGGCATATTTTGATTGAGATATAAATATCCCATCATCCATTTGCTTAACCTACAATCTAAGAAAGAAATTTAATTCTCCTACCATGCTCATCTAAAACTCTTCCTGCATCAACTTAACAAACTCATTAGTTTTGCTTTTGTTAGTTGATCCGAAAACAATGTCATCAACATATATTTGTGCAACAATAAAATAGTTAGATGCATGTTTGATAAACAAAGTCTTATAATTGTTGCCTCTTTTATAACCTCTGTTGATCAAAAAATTTGTCAACCTTTCATTCCAAGCTCTAAGAGCTTGTTTCAAACCATACAAAGCTTTGTGCAATTTGTACACAAAATCAGGATGTTTAGGATCTTCAAATCCTTTAGCCTGTTCAACAAAAACTTCTTAATTGAGATAGCCATTTAAAAATGCAGTTTTAACATCCATTTGATACAACTTAAAATCAAACAAACAAGCAATTGCAAGTAGTAATCTGATTGACTCAAGTCTAGCTACAGGTGCAAAGGTCTCATCAAAGTCTATGCCTTCAACTTGTGTGTAACCTTGTGCAACTAGCCTAGCTTTATTCCTTACTACTTGACCACTTTCATCAGTTTTATTTTTGAATATCCATTTAGTTCCAATGACATTTGTATTTTCTGGCCTAGGAACTAATTCCCATACTTCATTCCTTTTAAACTGATTAAGTTCATCTTACATAGCTTGAATCCACACCTCTTCTTTTAAAGCTTCTTTCACATTTTTTGGCTCAACTAAAGAAACATAACATGCAAACCTTACCTGGTTTCTTACCTTACTCCGAGTCTTCATCATACCATCTGGTGTTCCAATGATAGAACTTGTTGGATGTGCCTTTTGAATCCATGTGGGTGGATCTTTTCTGTCATCATCATTCTGAATTGAATTTTTGTTTAAATATGAGTTGTCAGATGTTACTATTACGTTGGGTGTAACAGTCGCTGTTTCCTCTTTCATAACAGCATCTTCCTTTTTATTGCTGTTTGGATCTGATTTTTCTGCATCTTCTGTGAAGCTGGTTATGCTTTTCTCTTATGAGCACTTTGCATAATCATCAAGGTCATCAAATACTATGTTTGCAGATTCCATGACTGCCTCAGTTCTCAGATTATAAACTCGAAATGCTTTGCTGTTTTGAACATATCCCACGAAGACTCCTTCATTACTCCTTGGATCCAATTTTTCTAACAGTTCTCTGTCATTTAAGATTTAACACCTACAACCAAAGACATGAAAATATTTCAAATTTGGTTTTCTTCCTTTCAAGATTTCATAAGGTGTCTGGTTAGTGCCAGGTCTAAGAAAAACTCGATTTGAAATATAGCAAGCAGTGCTTATTGCTTCAACCCATAGCCTCTTGGTCAACTTCTTGCTATTGAGCATCACTCTTGCCATCTCTTGAAGAGTTCTATTCTTCCTCTCCACAATGCCATTCTGTTCAGGGGTTTTAGGAGCTAAAAATTCATGATCAATTCCATGATATTTGCAAAAGTCAGCATAGTTAACATTTTCAAACTCCTTGCCATGATCATTTCTTATTCTCACAATTCTTCCGATGTTCCTATTTTGCTCATTTTCAAGCTTGACATGAAGGTTCTGAAAACATCAAAAGTGTCAAATTTTTCTTTAATGAAATCAACCCAAGTATATCTAGAAAAATCATCCACATAAACAAATATATATCTCTTACATGTAATGCTTTCAATTTACATAGGGCCCATAACATCCATGTGAAGCAAATCAAGTATCTTAGAAGTGCTAAGATGTGGATTTGATTTGTGTGAACTTTTGATTTGTTTTCCCATTTGAAATGGTCCATAAATTTTATCAATTTTGTCATCAAGTTTAGGTACTTCTCTTACAGCACCTAACTTAGTTAATTTAACCAAGTCTTTGTAATTTAAGTGTCCTAATTTTTGATGCCACAATTCTAAATCTGAAATCTTAGCATGAAATGCAATTTCTACTAGATAACAATTATCCAAAGATCTATTACCTTCCAGAATGCATTTACCAAAATTATCTAAAACCATGCATTTATTTTGTGTGAAGTTAACAATATACTTTTCATCACAAATCTGACTAATGCTTATAAGATTAGCTTTCAAGTCTTCCACTAAAAGGACATTTCTAAAATTGGGTAGGCATTTGACATTCAAAGTCCCTTTACCAATGACATCACAAGTCTGACTAATGCTTATAAGATTAGCTTTCAAGTCTTCCACTAAAAGGACATTTCTAAAATTGGGTAGGCCTTTGACATTCAAAGTCCCTTTACCAATGATCTTACTTGTTGCTCCATCTCCAAAGGTGACATTTCCATCCCTGCATGCTTTAAAATTTATTAGAAACAATTTATTTCTAGTCATGTGCCTGGAACAACCGCTGTCAAAATACCACAAGTCATTAGATGCATGATTAAGTGCAGTTAAGGCAACATGGCAAACTATTTTGTCTTTCTTAACCCAACGCTGTTGTGATTTTGATAACAATTTAAATTGTTTTGATCTTTTATGCAAAAGATTCAACAATTTAAAGCATCTAGGCCTAATATGTCCCTTTTTACCACAAAAATAACAAATAGGAATGAATTTCCTTACCTTTTCAGGGCTGGAACTGAAAGAACTCAGTGGAGAAACATACATTTCACTGCTCTTGGAATTAGGACTTAACTTTAAAGAGTTAGGTACAAAACTCTTACCTGATGTTGAAGCTTTCACAAAGACTATTTTTGATGAAGATGCAACATTTCCTTCCATGTACCCCAGTCCATGTTTGTTGGAGTTGTCTCTTCCAAGGTTTAAAACTTGATCAAGTTTGGCTGCTCCAAGTTTGAGCTATCAACACACCTCTTGCTATCAGCCAATTATGTTGTGATTTTCTCAATATATGTTGTTTTGTTTGTTAAAACAGTCTCAAGTTCAGTGATGTGATTTTCAGCATAAGCTTTTTCACATTTTAGAACTTCAATCTCCCGCTTCAAGGTATTGATTTCTTCTTTCTGGCTCAGCCATTCACCACAGAGTGCATTATACATTTCTTGCAATTTTTTATAATATTCTGGTTCATCTTCTTCATCTGAATGATCAACATTGTCTTGACAATCTTCTGTTATGTCTGACATAACAGCATTTCCTTTATCTAGTGCAGATGCTGTAAATGCAACAAAATTGCTCATACAATCTTGGTCTTCTGACTCTAATTATGATTCATCACTCCAGGTTGCTGTCAGCCCTTTGTTTTTCTTCTTGAGATTAGCACATTCAGATTAAATATACCCATAACCAGAGCATTCATAACACTGAATCTGCCCTTTCTTTTCAGGTTGTTTTGGTTTCTTTTTATCATTCTCGTTGCTAAATTTTCTAAACTTTTTTTCACTTGAGTTTGATGGCTTTCCTTGATTCTTTTTCTTGAAATTTCTTTTCATGAACTTGACATAATTTTTTGTTAGAAAAGCAATTTGTTTAGAATCAGTTTCATCAAGCTCATCACTAAATTCATCATCAGATTCTTCAGCTTTCACATTAAATGCAATGCTTTTACCTTTTTGTCTCTGAGTACTTTGATTTATTTCAAAGTTTTGGATAATATCAATCAGTTCATCAACTCTCATTTCATCAGTGTTTTTAACTTCCTTAAGAGCTAAAATTTTAGGTTGAAATTTGTCTAGGACAGACCTAATTATTTTACTAACAACTTCTGCATCAGTAAAATTTTTGTCAAGCATGTATGCTGAGTTTGTAATGTGACATATCTTAGAGTAAAAATCAGAAATTGATTCATCCTCATGCATCATCAGATTTTCAAATTCAGAATTCAATTAACCTCATTAGTTTAGATCTTTTAACAGATGCAGTACCTTCATATTTTACCTCAAGTATGTCCCATTCTTCTTTGGCTACATTGCATCTAGAAATCTGCCCGAAGTTGTTTAAATCTATTGCAGCAAAGATTGCATTAAGAGCCTTGGAGTTCCAACTGGATCGTCGATATTCTTCATCAGACCATTCATCCTCCGGTTTTGGTTCGGCATTACCGAAGGCATTCAGCTTTGTTGGCGTTGTCCATCCTTTAAGTACACTCGTCCATGCCCTATCATCAAGAGACTTGATATACATCATCATTCTTACCTTCCAATATGGGTAATTACTGTCATCGAGAATAGGTGGTTGCATTCCAGATCCTCCATTGCGAATAAACTCCATCCTTCCAGATCAACTTGATTGTTTTCTTCACTTGTCTGTCAGTGAACCTGCTCTGATACCAATTGAAAGTTTTGGAGGTATGCAGTTACAAATAACAACACAGTTAACTATAATGTAAATTAATACAGGAGGATTTTTACATGGTTCGGTTACAAAAACATACGTCCACGGACAACTATAGAGCTGCAATTCACTATGTTCTTGTTTGTACAATCTTTAAGACCTTTTACAGTGCTGACTCACTCTCAGACACAGACCTAATCTTTGACAAACAAGATCTTCGCAAAGATCTTAAACACTAGTGACACTATCCACTCTCTGTCACGGAAAACTTAATTCTATTAAGTTATACATAACACCCGATGTCTGGTACAGAATTACATAAACACTCAACCCTCAAGTTTTCCTAAGTGTCTACTAACTCACTCAGACTTGATCAACAACTCATGTACGATTTTAACTCTCATACATGAAAACAAAAACTCAATGAATCAAAGATATAAAGACATTCCTTTGCATCAAAGCTTGTCTCTTACGAAATAATGGAATGCCGTAATCAATAATCAAGAACCTCTCTTGCGCAAAAGACTTTCTCTTTTCAAATACTTGCTGCCGACTTTTTCATACATCAATATATATTGAGAGGTCTTGATACAATCTTTCTAAAAGTCCTGAAAAGATCTCAATCAAGATCATATTAGGATTAGGATAAAACAAAATAGGAAATATTTTATAGTTAATCTCCTAAAGTAAAAATGATACATTAACTATCTTCCTATTTTGATTAGGATAAAAGAAATCTTATCCTGATCAAGAGAGATATTTATTGTGAATCAAAATACTTCCTATAATAATTATCTAGAAACAGTAAAATGGGAATCAAAAATATTTTTTTTACTTTTATCACAAGTTAACCAAAATTTGAACATGTGCATGTCACATGCTTTGCGTTAACACCAACAAAAATTTTTTTTACTTATTATTATAAATTATTATTGTTCTTATTTAGTAGGTAGTTGAATCTTTGGTGTAGAGTTTTGAGCAAACTTTAATTCTTATTTCTTTTCCCTTTTTTTTTCATGTTTTGGTCTGTATAAAATCATAAATTATATATATACAGATTATCATGATTAGCCTTCTATTGCATAAACCAAGAAAAGTGTTATGGAAGTGATACAATGGGCCGGTTTCGAAATTTTATTGCTGTGAAAAAACATTTTTATCCAGGGATGAAAATAATTTTTGTATCTCAACCCATCAAATTTAATTGGAACTTTTTTAGCAAAAAACTGGGCTAGTAAATCAAAACCTACGACTAGGTCTTTTTCTGGTAATGTCGAACCCAGAAATTTATGCATAAAGGATAAACCTGGAAAGAGTTCAAGGTATACCTTTTTGTTGAGAAGTTCTGTAGAGAAAACCTTATTATTTGCTTTACAGTAACAATAACCTAGAAGTATTTGAAATCATTTCTCCACCTGCTTTAAAAAGAAACTATTATAGAAAAATCAGATTTAAAGAAGAAATCTTAAGCAAACGAAAAGCGGGGAGTAACTTGCCTTTAGAGATCAGCTTCTACTTCTAAAAATTAAAATATTGAAATTGTCTTAATAAAAAATAAAAAAATAAAATTACCATTATTTCTTAAAAGTTTTTAATTAAAATTAAACTAAATAATTATTTATTTTATAAAAAATTGAAAAAAAATTAAAAACTGGTCGGATAAGTCACTGGAGGGGTTGCCGAACTGATGCTCGAGCAGCTGCTAGTAATTGTCACAAGAGTGTATGGATGGCAAAAGTCCGGTGCGGGTGCGGGTTTGGCCATTCCGCACCCGGACCGGACTAAAAAAAATTTCCCCGGACCCCGGAAAATCTCCGGATTTTTTCGGGTTTTTCCGGGTGCGGGTATTTACGGGTGCTGAGATTATGCACCCGCACCCGGAAAAAAAACCCAGATTATCCCCGGTTTTTTTTTTTATTTTTCTGCACTTTTGATAAAGTAAAATAATGCAATGTTGCATAACTTAAACGAAGGACGCGGCTAGCACTGCTGGCGAAGGGGGTGGAATGAGTTTTGATGGCCAAGGTTCAAATCCCAGCCGCCTCAATGTTCTATTTTTAATTAAATATATAAAAGAAAATTGATATTATACAATTGTGTGCAAAGATTGGCGTACAAAAGGTGAGTTGCCTGGTGGTTCACCACCAAAAGTTCAAATGGTAGGTCACGGGTTCAAGCCTCCTCCTATGCATTTTGTAGTACAAAATTTAAATAAATAATTGGGCTGTGCGGGTGCGGGCCGGGGACCGCGTTTCCTCAGCAATCCGGCCCCCGGAGTGCACCCGGGCCTGGCTGCCATTAGCAGCCCCGCAGCCGGGCCTGATCCCCGTAAATCTGGGGTTTTCCCCGGCCGGGCCATACGGGTAAACTCGGGGTACCTGGCCCAGCCGGGGAAAACTGCCATCCCTACAAGAGCGCGTCTGTTGATACCTTCGACATTGGATCATTTGCTAGAGTATGATCTATGCAATGGTAGAGAAATCAGAGGTAAAGACTTTTGCTTTCACGGTAATGTACGGTGAAACATTTGGCCGCCAAAACTTTCATTGTCTTCTACGGTGAAAACACTGATCGGACGCCTAAAATTTTTCCACCATTGTACAGATTAGACCAGCGGTGTCAACGAACATGCCTTGGTGACAGTGATGGGCGATTGCTGGCGGCAATCTAGTGATTCTTCGTCAATAAATTTTCTTTTTTTTAATTTTTTTTAAATTTCATTAATAAATTTAATTACTTAAATTAAAATTAAATGAATATAATTTAAATCTAAAAATATATTAAATAAATCCAATATACTTAATAATTAATAGAAATATAAAATCATATTTATTTAATATGTATTAAGATATTATATTTTTATTAATATTAAATTATATTATAAGTAAATATGTGAATTTTTTGTATTAAATGTTAATTTTTACATTAATTTGATTGTGATATAAATTAAAAATTAAATTTAAGCTTTGTTATAAGTTATAAAGTCATACGTTGTACATAAATTAAAATAATATCTATACTTTAAAATATTTTAAAGTATGTAAATTTATCAAAAATAAATTTACGTAGAATTTGCTCTAAATAGTTAAAAAAATTGATTAAATTTTAATAGTTAAATATTACAAAGGAATAATACACATATCCATTTTGGTCATATGCATATAATAAAAGTTATAGCAACAACAATCTCAAACATCTCTATCCTGCTTTCGAAAAGCAAAATAGTTTTTAAAAGTTGGTTTGTCAAATATCATCCTTTTTTTTAAAAAGCTGATTTTTTTCTACGATAGAGCAGAAGCTACTTTTTTCTATAGTAACAACAATTCTGAGCTGACTGAATATCTTATATGACAATTAAGTTGGGATCAACAAGCCCTCAACTTTACAGTTTTCAAGTTTTTTTTTAATAATAAATTTGAAACTTTATATTAATTATCAATGGTGAAGATACGATGACGCAACTACTTATATGGTCATTAATGTATATAATAACAAGTGATAATCAATATTATTTAATGAAATGTAATGACAGCAAGTGAATCTTTAGAAAAGTACTTACGATATTCTTCCAAAACTTTTATCCCCTAATCTCATCACAACAAAATGGCACATAATATTATTTAATGTATGAATTATTGAATGATATGATATTATTTATCACATTATTCAAGATGAAATTTAGAATAAAAATTTGAAAAGAATATCACCAGTTTGACAATCTTTATATTTCAATCATTAAATTGATTATCACCTGTTTTTATATACATTTAATGAGTATATTCGTAGACATTTTATCTTTTAATATAAAGGTTCAAATTAATTTAATGTAAGTGTAAAGCTATGTAAAATAAATGTAAAGTTGAGGGGCTGTTGATGTTACCTAGCGACTAATAATTGGAATAGAAAACAAGAAAGCAAGAAAAAAGAGCATAAAACTCTGTATAGGTGAACGTGAGAAGACGATTTTAAAATTTGATTGCATGATTAATCTTTGTAGTACATTTCCTTTCGCCCCCAAGCCACAGTTACAAGTAAGAACACGATCAGTTCTGCAACTTTTCGTGATTGGAGAGAAAAAGTACTTCTTATGTGCGCTAAAGAGAGTCAGTTAGCCTTGGCCAAATCATTGCTGCACCGCCTCTGGATCGAAAATTTACTTTGTTTTTGACCATTAGCCATTTTATAATTATAGCATAAGGAAATTTACTGCAATGGTTCAATAATCAAATACTAGGAGTTATAGAGACGGAGTCAGAAATTTCATAAAGTGAGGATTTCAAAGAGCAATTGACTTAAATTCTATGAGCTCTAGCATTGCTTACGATTGGCAAGTTTCTCTCTTTTAATCGTTTAATATTTAACTTTCAGTTAGATTTAAGAAGCTTTCGTTATTAAAGTCCTATAAAATTTCTTTCTAGGCCCCTCTCTTAAATATATATTAGATAATTTCAAAACTATCCTTATTTAAAATATTTATTTCTTAATAAATTCGTTTAGATAAAAGTAAAATTATTTATGTTTCTTGTTTTAATTACTTAATAATTGTCTAGTTCTTACTTTTTAATAAAAAAAATTGAATCCTATTTTGAAAATAGTGCTACTTGCGATTTTGTTTTCAACTAAATTCAAATTATATTACAAGTTGGGCAGGGTATTTTTGCAATTGGATCTGAAGCAGAGGCCACGTGGTTGTTTTGAAAAAAGTGTATGTGTGTGTATATGATTTGGGGAATTTCAATGACCCAGCAAGGGCAACTGTCCCTCGTGGGTCTTAATTGACTCTGTCCGAACAATAGTTATACTTCTTTTTTAAGGAAGTGTGGTTAACAAAATATAATTATTTTTTTTATTATTTAAACATATAGAAATTCTGTCTATTTAGCATTTTCAAATTCTCCATGGAGAGTGAAGAGTGTAAGTGTTTGGAGAGCATTCTAATTTAATTCTAGAGTGTTCAATTATTTATAATTGGATATATTTGTTTTTATCAAATAAGTAATGATATATATTTTAGAATCGTGCGTTCCAAATGTCTTAGCATCATTAATTTAAAACTAGCTATTCCATTATCCATTTCATCTTATCTCATCGATTATTAATTAAATACGCATAACTTGAGATATAGAATTTGGAAAGAGTATTGTTATTTTTATCAAATTAATATTACATCTAATTATTAGGCATTTATTAATTGGTTTATATCATGTTTATGTAATTTTAAGCATTTTGATAAGCATTTTTATTAATTCACTCGTGCATCAATATGATGGATAAACTCAACTTTAATTTATGGTGTGTATATTTGAATTCAAAGCATTACTATAAGAGAGACCACAAAAGTCATCGACATGATTTGTATGTTTTTGTTTTCCTTCCACCTAAACACAACCGTATTCTGTTTTGAAATAAAATATTTAAATATGATAAAATTGAATATATATAAATGATGTCGATTAAGACTTTCTTTATATGTGAACAGCATAGCTACCTTGCTTTTGTTTAATTATAAGAAAAAAATTATTCACAAAAAACATTTTAATCGTGCGTGATCCTAAAAGCTTAATTTGTTAATTAACTTGCTTTTATCTTGTTTGCTAGTTTTTCTTCTGCTTGTTCCAGGTGGCCACACCTATGTGTGAATTAGGGAAAATTATAGTAACACCTTGACATTTGGTTCAACTAAACTTAGATTTAGACATTTATCAAATGAATGCTTTGACTTTTATATTTCAATTATTTTAAGAGTGTTAAAAATTAGTTTCCACTAAAATATAAAGGTTAAAGTATTAGTTTCAGAAACTTTTAAGTCTGAGTTTAATTAACCCAAATCCCAAGGTGTGGGTTAAATTCCTACGTGAATTATTGACCAAATGAACCGACGAAGTACATCTAGCTAGGCTCTAGGCTTTGGAAAATAATTTATAATTCCTTCAACTTTAAAAACATGTTTAATATTTCTATAGATTAGAACATGATCATGACTCTATTTTGATAGACTTAAGAGCTATTAATCTTGCAACTTTTAATGAGATACTCAGCTATATTTATTCACTAGACGAGATGCTTTAACTTAAAATTATACTTAAATTTACGACTATTTATTTTACTTAATTAATGATTAAGATTTAAAAATTAAAAATTTGTATTTAATTATGATAACTCATTAATTATCTGAGTCATTAAATATGTAAAATTAAAAATTAAAAATTTAAGTCCAATTTTAAGTTATATCCTATCAACACACACATATAGACACAGACACATACATACATATATTATCTAAAAGTGGAAAATGAGTATCTACATATATACAATGAGATATTTTTATTTTGAAGTTAATCTCTTCTTGTTATAGACAAAGAAAAAACATGCGGCACATTCTACCAACAGTTAATTTATGAACAGGCAAATTGGCAACACAGATCGTTTTAAAATTAATGGTAGAGTGAGATTAGTTTCACCCATGCAAATGCTTTGAATACTCAATGATATTTAATAAATAAAAATAATGCTATACATACAAAGTTTGTATCTCAACTTTGTATCCCAAGTAAGTTGGTTGTTGACATGTCAATACAAGTACTTATCACATCACACCTCTTTTAATCAATTGATTAACTGCGTTTATTGCCTTGGCTTTATATCTTTTGTTAAAGCAACTCATTTTCTTATCAAGTTTTGCGCTTAGCATTATTGTAAACCCTAAACACTCTTTGCAGTTTACACAATCCACTAACCTCGTTTTCTCTCTCACTCAATCTTCAAATCAATTTTTTCCCCAGGTATTGTAGTATCGAAAAAGTTTCATTCTTAGTGAGAGAGCCATGGTTTGGTGCAATAGTTGTGCATATATGTTCATGGAGCACTACAAAAAAATGCTCATATTTGGCGGTTTTTGGCCGCCAAATAAGTATATATTTGGCGGTCTTGAAAGCGGCACCAATGGCACCGCCAAATATAGTTAATTTGGCGGTCGGTCAACCTGCCAAATATGCACCTGACTATATTTGGGGGTTTTTTGCTGCCAAGTATGAATAGTTTTAAAAATTAAAAAAAATATATACTTGACAGTTTTTAGCCGCCAAGTATTTAAAAAAATTAATATATTTATAATAAAAAGTGTTTTAAAAAATTTAATAAATTCATAATCTGTATCATTTGCGGCTAGGATTGCTTGGTTTTCCCATTTCCTCTAACTATAAATCTACAATATGCCATGAGAAACAGTAAAATACTTTGCACAAATTCTGGGAGGCATTAAATGTGAAGTATAAATAAATTCAGTATAAACATTGAATACTTTTTTCTATCAAGATAATGCAAAGCCTGGAAGCAACAACTTGTAAAGCTTTGATTTCTGAAGACTCCAGTGAATCTGACATGGAAGCACCTTGCTGAAGCAATTCATGCACAACCTTCCCAGCAATTCATGCACAACCTTCCCAGCCTCTTCTTCAGAAGAATCCATTATAAAACTTGCAGCTCTAAGATCATCATTAATAGATTTGCAATTGATATACAAAAGAAATATAAAATTGTTGGTGAGATGACCTCAAACAGATTATGTCAAAACTTGTTTTTGAGCAACAATACACCAATAATGAAGAAGATTGCTGCAGAATGCAGCAAAAAATAAGCAGGATTCGTGTTGCTTTCCCCAAACCTTATAGTTAACAACTAAATTGAAACCAAGCAAATTGAAAAATGCAATAATTAGTAACTGACTAAAGCAGGTCAAATGGGCAAAGAGGTTAGAAACTCAGAATCCTTTGGGAGGGTTTCCAGTTTTAGGTTAAAAAAATCACCATTCCGCTAGCATGTGCAATATTTGTTGTGGTGAAAACACCCAGTATTCCAAATTTTACTAAATCCTACATACAGTTAGATTATGAGTTTGCTCAAAATCAAAATGAAACACAAGCCACACAGTAATATGTCATACTGGTAAAGGCAGAATAGATGAAAATAAGAAATGCCTAACAAATTTGTTTACAGGTTTAGTCTCAGAGTAAAGTATATATCAAAGTATGGATGAGGAAATGCTCCAAACTTGCTAAATAGATAGTTAAATCATAAATGTAATACATAGGCATCATTGTCTAGAGCAACACTAGCTACTGTTGACTCTAGACTTATGGAAAAAAGATACAATTAGGACCATATCCTAGTCAACCCAGGACCTTGCTCCAATGAATCAACGAATGAGGACTGGTCTATAACTACTTATGTCTATCATTTGCCACACATCTCTTTGAATAATAAAAAAAAAAACTTAGAAGTATACACAGTTGGACAAACCTCAACAGCCAGCATTACTGGAACTATGTTTTGGATTTGGCTCAAACTTTGTTCCAACAAGTTCCTTGATCTCTGGTACCTCGATACTATCACATCCCCAGTTAGTGCCTAAAAGTAATGAAACATCTATGAACAAAAATTGATAGGAAACTGGATAAGCAAAAACAGAACAACTGCATTGGATATTGAACAAAGAAAAGAAAAAAATGGAATTACATCAGTTTCCACACAACAATAATGTGTCCAAAAGAGTAATCTAGTTTATGGTTTATCAATAAAAGGTTCTCTTAAGCTATGGCACTATGGGTAGATTCCATTTTAAAAATAAAATAGGTTCAGTGTTTCTACAAGATTACTACTTGGTAGGCTAGAATCAAACTACTAAAACCAATTACATACCGAAGCACGTAATTCCTCAATGGTGTTAGATAATAGCTCCCTTGCTATATTTAGAACAAACTAAAAGAATTGTTTCTTTATCACTGTTTCTTTAATACTAAGTCAAAATTATGTTTATCACATTACTAGCATTTAGCAGAAAGTATTCCAATTCAGCACACATTCTTTACCCCAATCATAAGCAAGACAAAATACCCCGTTGTGAGTCGAGGCTGCTGGAGGCGCAGGCTGCTAAAGTCGGCGAGTTACGGGGATGTTGGAGTCGGTGCCTCGTAGGGCTGCTAGAGTCGACGATGTTGGAGTCGGGACTGCACGATGCTGGAGTCGGCAAGTCACAGGGCTGCTACTGTTGGCGCGAGGCGGGGCTATTGGAGGCGCAGGGCTGCTGGAGTCGACGAGTTGTGGGGCTGCTGGAGTCAATGCCTCACGGGGCTACTAGAACCGGCGAGTCGCGTAAGAGGTGCTGCGGTGCTAGAGAGAACGAGAGAGAGATGGCTTAGGTTAGGTTATAGGTTAGGTTTTTGGA
Organism: Boswellia sacra; assembly: GCA_013180625.2. NCBI lineage: Eukaryota > Viridiplantae > Streptophyta > Magnoliopsida > Sapindales > Burseraceae > Boswellia > Boswellia sacra. The sequence continues at coordinate 45,807 of SNVD02013652.1, read as the reverse complement.
AATTATTTTGTTTATATAGTTTAGTAAAATTACTTAAATTTCTAATGTATTATAATTTATCATAATCACCCCTAAGAATTTCTTCTAAGTTTAAATACTTTATTTTTTTCATATGTAAGCTAATTACTTATTAATTACTTGTCACTATCTAAAAATGTGAGAAATATGTAATATAGTCAAAACAACGAGTGACAAGTATGAAGAAAATATGGGTTTGACTTTCATATTAATATTATAGTTCTTACTTTTTTTAAAAGACGCCAAATAAAAAAAATACAAAGTGATAAATATGTGAAAATTTCTTGTCGTGGAGGCCAACCAGAGGACTCTCAATTGTAAGTTAATTGTTTAAAGATCCCTCAATTATGTTAAAATTTCTCTATTTTTCCTTCTGTTTTAATTTTTGTAATTGTTGAATTTGAAGATGCTGTAAATTTGTCTAGAGGAGTTATAAACTATAATGATTTTTCCAATAAACCCACGTTCGTGAAGAATGCAGCTGGGCAGGTATTATTTTGTTACCAACTTGAGAAGGAAGCGATAGAGGGGTTAGTGGATTTTTGTAAACTACAAAAAGTGTTTAAGGTTTACGGTAATGCTAAGCGGGGAACTTGAGAAGAAAATGAGTTGAGTTAATGGAGGGTGTAAAATGGAGGCAATAAACACAGTTAATAAATTCATTAAAAGAGACCTAATGTGACAAGTAACTTGTATTGATATCTTAGTAACCACCTCACTTAGGTTACAAAGTTAGGATCCCAACTTTGTACGTATAGTATTACTGATAAATTACCACTTCGTTCACATTTCTTAATACCAAATTATGATTCTAAATTAATTAAGATTTTTAGCAATTAAATTTAATACAAATTTTCAAAGTTATATATATGGCTTTTGAGAATTATTTAGGATTCGATATTCTAATAATTAAGTTATGGATTTATTCATTAATATTATCATCTAATAAATCAATTCGGTGCAAAGAAAGTAGATAATGTGGGTTAAATCGTTACTAGTGCTATCCCTCTAGCTTGGCCGTAAGAACTTCTGTTGCTGTCTGAGGCTTTTCTTTGTCCACATCCTTTACGATATGTTATATATACATATATATATATATATATAGAAGAAGCAAACTAGGAATAATGAGAGTTTTGTGCTATTTAACTTTCACATGAGATTTCATCAACATTTTAGGCACATGAAAATATGAAGTTTGAAGAGTTTCGATTAAATTTGGATGATCACTAGATTAGAAAAAGTTAGGGTTTATACTAATGGATGAACGTTGAAGATGATTATTAAGATATATAACTCATCTTTAATGGTAATTACTAATTTTTTTTTTGGTTTTAAATTTGAATGGGTTTAAATTAAATTGAAGTCTAAACAGATATAAATGTATAAATCTAAATGATATATTTTTTAAACTATTTCAATATCTGAATTAAAATATCTTAAATTAGTATTTTTATACATATATCCTTATTAATGTTGTTTTATTAGTGTTTTTTGACATATTAAAAACATTTGTAAATTCATACTTTAAGAAAAGTAATATTGAAGAATAAATATTTAGAATTTTAGAATTTTAAATATTTTATTATCTTTTATAAATTATTAAAATAATAATTTATATTATAATCAATTTGAAAGTCAAAAGGTTGCATTCAATGCTACAAACTCATTAATCATCTAAACCATGAAATTTTATAGATCAATAGCTACAAAATTATATATAGTTTCGTGTCAAAAAAATTTGTGTCAAAAGATTCATTCCCTAATTGTATAGGTATTTTAAAAAGAGATGAGATATTTTAACTTCAATTTTTTATATAAATCCACACATTAATATCTAGCCATTTATTTAACTAAATCTAATGACTAATATTTTGCTAAGATGGCGTCTCAGTTGTTAACTTAAATATAATCGACTAAACAAAGCAACTATGTGGCAATCAAATGTCTCATAGTTGGGATTTCTACTTCCTTTTGTCATGTTTGATAGCCATTACAGAGGCATATCTCTAGGAAATTTGCAAAGCAAATTGGAATAGAAGAAGGGGTTGGTAGGTTGTCATTGATGTATGAATTTTGGAAGCGTAAAAGGGTTGGTGGTTTGTTTGTGAAAAGAGTGGTGTTTGTTATTGTGGGTTATTTTACTTTAAAATATCCTATCATTCATTCAAGTATTTATTGTTTTGTAAAAGTCACATATACAAAGTAATAAATGAATTAAAGAGGGGTATTGATTTTCAGAATTAGGGAAGATATAAACCATTTAGACATTTGTATTATTAAGATAAAAGTTAAAATATTTAGCTTTTTCTATTTAAATGAAATTATCACAGTAAAAGTATTAAGTAAGAAAAAAAAACATTTTAAAAATATTTGAAGTTTGAGAATAAATTAAATGTATACTTTAAGCCAAAAAAAAGCCCTAAAAGAATGCATTTAACAATAACTACAATCATTAAATGATGTGTTCTCAGAGCATTTTCATGGATGCAAATAGCTACACCCATAACAGTATCAATGGACATCTCTAAATATAGTGATGAACTAGCAAATGAATTGACTATCAAATAAGCTAGTTTAAAATGCTACGCATACCAAGCTATTTTTGGAAAACAACATAATAAGCTCTTACTAAATAGTTTGTCAAACATTTTTGGAATTTTAATAATATGAATGAATGATTATGTTTTAGGCCATAGCAATCTGAAATGAGCATCATATTCTAAAAACTTTTGCCACCAAAACTCATTTGAAGCGAAACACATATATTGTTGGAAAAATGCAGAAAATAGACAACCTCTGGGGCTTTCGATTTTTTTTTTTAAAAGCAAATCAAAGGTTAAGTTGTCAAATAAGACGTTGAGTTGTTGAGTAAAGTGACTAAATAGTTTGATGTTTTAACAAACACTTGATGAATATCATTAGTCAGATAAGTACCAAACAATCTATTATGATGTTGAATGTTGCTAAATATTTTTTGAGTGATGTGTCAATTTGCCAAGTCTTATATATGTCTCTATGCTTGGGGAGTTAAGCAATTGCGGAACCAGGATTTAGTGTAAGAGGAGGCACCATCAAATATAGTAATAGTTATAATTTTTTTAATAAACCCCGATGGTACAAGAAAGTTATATTTAAAAAAAAAAGTGTTTTTGGATGAGGAGTGCAATGAACCTTAGTTCACAAGATAATCTTAATACAGCCAACCAAAAGCAAAATGTTAATATTAAATAATTTTCTCAATAAATACAAATTCATAACTGTCATTGGCAAATTTTTAAATTTTGGAAATGCTTCACAATTGCCTTTTCTTTTAATGCTACAAAAGATATTTTATTTATAATTTCAAACATCAGAATTATAATCCAAAATTCAAATTCAAAGTGAAATAAAATAAAAATATAAAGAGTTAGTTACTAACTGTGATTAATAATTCTTCAAAATTATATTGTTTTAGTAAAACCTTAGTGGTTAATTTTAAAGTAAAAAGATTGAAGAGAAATATATAATTTATACTACAATAAATCAACTAGAATAAAAAAATTAAAGTACAAAAATATTTATGAAACTAAAATACAAAAAAATTAAATGGTTATAAATTATAAAATATGTTACAATAATATTATATGGATGAAAGAGGCTTGGCGCGACAGAGGAATAAGGCAGGAAGTTTAACATGCTAATAATAAAAAAAAATGACATTGAAAATTAGATTATTGTAATTAGAGGGGATGTAATTGTCATCTATGTAAAACAAGGGATAAAACTGATTTTGCAACTTTTAGGAGGGGCCCGAGCCCTCCGGGGTCCTTTCTTCGGAGTTAAGAAGTTTTTAGCATTGATGTGTAAAGTAGCATTTTTCTTTAAGTTTAGCATTGATGCGTTCAAAACTAGCAAGTATACTAGTCGCACAAGTAATATAATGATAAGTAGATATCGTTCCCACGAGGATTGATTCTAATTGAATTTATTATTTTCCAGCAACAATAAACTAAACAGGGGGGGTTTTGTTGAATGATTAACTAAATGAAGTAAGAATGCAAATTAAGAATAACAAAACAGAAGTTAATTTGAATGGAAGATCAATGAGAGAAATCTGGTTAAGGGATCCTTCTCTACCACAGATATGGATTTACGAATTAATTATAGAATTGTCATCTAATTACAGCATTGAAGTTATCAACCGTAGATAACAACAAGCTCTGTTATCCCAATCTTTCCTTACTTTGTTGTTAAATAAAACCAGCTCTTTATTTAATCTCTATCCATTAAACAACCTAGAACAAGCTCTCTAAGTTTAATTCAATGGAAGCATTACGATGAGAAAGATAGTTGATCTAAGCAATAATCAAACAAGTTCAGATTATTTAACCTAGGTTGTATTTTCCAATTGCAATCTCTGATCACAATTTTGCTACTAATGATTTGAAATTCATGACAATTACGGATCACGATTTCTAATCTAGCAATAGACAACAACCAGATTATATTCAGTTGGCCACCCCAAATACAATCAGCAAGCAATCATAAGCATTAGATAGGGGAAAATGCAAACAACTTCAATTAGAGAATTGGATAACAATTTCTTACACAATCAACTCACAAAAACCATATCAAGGGCTTTGAAATCACCCTCAACCAATTCAGATTCAGTTATACATGTTCAAAAACGTAGTCAATACAATATAATACAAAAACATTCCAGAAAATGAAAGGGAAAGGAAGAAACTTAGCAAATCCTTTGCAAATCTCATTAGATTTGTAGTTCTTCCTCTTTCCAAGCTTTCTTCTCCTTCAAGAACTCCAAAAGATGAGAGAATTCCAGAGCTGCAGCCTCCAAGTTGTTTCCCCCTCTTCAAGTTATGAAAATAAAACCCTAAAATATGTTTATATACTCTGCTATAGTAACTTGCTACAGTGTCCCCGTATTTAATAACATGCTACAGTGATATGTGGAATTACAAATATACACTTATCATACCATTTTTATCATAACTTTCGGTACACTACATAAATTTGTGAACCGTAAATTTCTCCAGAAAATAGACTTCGAGAGCTTTTCAATGGTATATAGCATGTTATCCGGTTAATTGTATATCGATACAATCAACTCCAAGAAATTGGTTGACTAGCAGAGGTGAAAAAGAAGGGTTTTACTCCAATTTTGTGTAAGTTCCTCCAAAACTCCTACAAACATAAAAAACCACACAAAAACATAACAATACCAAGGAATATAGCAAAGAAACATAGACGGAATTGATATGAAAATGATATATAAATAGACACCTATCAAATTCTCCCACACTTAGACTTTGCTAGTCCTCGAGCAACTACAACGATATTAGATCGAAACAGAATCAAAGAAAAATTAAGACGACGCAAATGCTTCAACTTGCAAATAGGCCTCAAAGATTGTACTTAATTATAACCCAAGGAAAACTTCAAAATTATGCACTTGATCAAAAATTTCATTTCAAAGATTAGTTTCGCTCTACTTTAATTCCTTTTGTGTGTGTGTAGAGCCATTTTCACATAATCACTTGTAACTCGGATGAGTTTATGCATAAAATGAATCGTATTTAATAGTGAAGATATGTGTATAAATGAACTCCATAGGCCTGCTTTTCAAGTCACTCTCCACTAATATAGACAAGCACAACACCAAGGATCAAGTAGGACTTTATTAAGCTTGTAACGTTTGGCTTGGGTGAAGGTATGATAAAGGATAATAATTTGGCTCAAATCACCCACAAACACATAAATCATTCAAGATTATGTAAAGCTCAACCACATAACATAAAATAAATTCGTTCGAATTCACCAAGTGACTCCCCCAAATTTATTCAGAACACTCAATCTCTCTTTTTATTATTGTTTTTTTTAACACAAAAGAAATTACACCCCCACACTTTGTTGTTTCATTCTTTTTAATAACACTCAAGGGTATAGATCTCTTTTTCTTTTTTTCTTTTTTTCTCTTTTTTTCTTTTCTTCTTTTTTTTCTTTTTTTTTTAACTGCTGCAATTCTCCTCCCCCACACTTAAATAACACATTGTCCTCAATGTGTAAGTACGTGGAAGATAAGTACAGAGTGTTTTTTTTCTTTCTTTTTTTTTTTTTACTAACACAATAAAACTCACTTGCATTGCTCATGGCACAATCCAACCTTCTTTAACTTCCCAAAAACAGAACATAGCTCAAAATATAATCATGAATGATATACATGCTCATAGGTAAGGGACAAACTATTTGGAGAGAAAAAAAATTTATTTGAGGTTAGGAAATCTTTTAGTGAGTTAACAAGAAAAAAAAAATTTACAGAGGCTCAAAAGGGTAACTAGGGATCAATTTCAATCAAGGTTGGCTATTAAGGCTCAAACAGTCCAAAGATGGCCTAAATCATTTCCCCAATGTTGCACAGTCTAGGATTTCGCCCTCGAGTGACCATCAAACAAGTTCTAGAATTCATTGAAATCTGAAGAAACATTTAAATTACATAAACTTTCTCTAAGTGAACAAATAACTCAGTGATAATAGCTCAGTGCTCAATGTTGCGCAAGGAATCAAAAGCAAAGCGAAAACCAATAAACCTTTCAAGCACACAGATCCATGCATCATTTATCATTTTCCAAGAGTTATTCTTAATTCAATCATTATCTTATCATCGACCCACAAAATGCAAGAAAAGAGGTACGTGACGTTGTTACACCTGAGTCAAGATTGTATATTTCAACAATCTTTAGGACCAGTAGCCCGCATACTTAAGGTTTCCAGCTTATATACGTTTATTATGAAGAACAAAATAAGAAATAAGACACGTCAAACAACATGAAATAAACAAACTACAAAGTTATTAAGGAAGAATGCGTTTCAAGGGTTAAGGAAACCCCATATTCTACCATTCTCAGATTTTTCCACAATTTTTTTTTTAAATCGAACTGGTAAAGATAAAAATACATAACAACTCTAAATTACGCAAAACTAAACTCCCTCATAAAATAACAAAGTTCAACAAGTCAGCAAACAAAAACAAGTTAGTTAGAATGGGTCTACAAAGTTTAGAAGTTAGCCTCCTTATTCAGCCATTATGGATTGAAGAGATCCAGAATGCGTTTCAAGAGAACTTGAACTTTTAAGCCACCACTCTAAAAACCGAGATTAGAAAATATTACCTGGGACGAAAGAAATAACCTGAAAAAGCTTAAAAGAAAAAACACGAAAAATCTCAAATAAACACAATAAAAAGAGAGCAAACAAAAGTGAAGCAAACCAGTAGATAAAGATTACAGACTTAGCGTTAAATCCAGTTTACGCCTTTTATTGCCTTCCGCAAACCAATCTATCCGAGCTATTGTTGGATCAGGCAAATAGACGAATGCTTGTAATTTTTCAATTAACTCCCCTGCAGTTGAAGCTGTAACCAGGATTTGCCTCGCTGACTGTGAGATGAAGTTTTTTTCTACTGCTTGATCAAGAAAAGACAACAAACCATCAAAAAAATTATTGACATTTAACAAACCAATGGGTTTCCGATTGATGTTTAGCTGTGCCCAAGAGGTGATTTGAAATATCTCCTCTAATGTACCATAACCACCCGGCAAAGCTATAAATGCATCGGACTTAACAACCACATGTGCAATACGCTCATGCATGCTAGAGACTTGTAACTCTTCCCCGATTGTGTTGCCTACGATATCTCGCACAGCTAATGGTTTAGGATAATGCCGAGAACTTTACTTCCTCCCAAGGATGCAGCTGTCGACACACACCCCATTAACCCAAGACTACCCCCTCCATAAATCAAATGAATACCCCTCGCAGCTAATGTCCTACCAAGATCAAGAGCTGCTGTTGTAAACTCTCCATCTTTACCAAATTGCAATCCACAAAATACGCATATATTTTTGAATCGCCGAATTGGTGTTTTCTCCATTTTTACAAGTGCTCTAAACTTGTGTAAGACAATGATGCACGTTAGGTATTATGCGATTCAAGTGCAAGACAGGTTATGAAATGACATTTCAAAATATGCAGCATGGATATATACACACGTAAAACTCTCAAATTTGACCCATGGGGACATAATTTCGGTGGGGGTTGCTCGATGCAGATTTATCGCCCCAAGATTTGAAAAAATTAGATATGCTTTCGGCGAAGTTTGACAAAACCTATACACTTGTCTCCCATGTGAAACATGAAAAATGGAGATATACTTTCGACGGGGTTTGACAAAACCGCCACACTTGTCTCCCACGTGAAGCATGAAAAGTAGAGATATACTTTCGGTGGAGGTTGACAAAACCTCCACACTTGTCTTCCACGTGTACTTATGGCATAGGGTAGTCATATGGTTTGTCAAAAAGAGAACTTGAAATTAAAACAAACAAAATCAACAAACAACAACAACACAAAAACAACATTGATAATCAGATCAAACGAAACAAGAAGAAAATAAAATTCGGCAACAACAACACACATTCAAATATACAAGTAGTTGTGATTGTGGCTCACATCTTCCTCTGGTTTTACGTCCAGTAACGGCTGAAACGCCTTCTATCAGTCGGGGATTTGCTTCCCATCCAGTTTTCTTATAAACTGGCAAACAGGGTCGTTTTTAGTCAGATTCCCTAGACTATAACACTGCAATTCATCACAAAATTGTGTCCACAAATTAAGCAATTCACGCTGAACAAGTCCACAAGAATGGGACTCAAGAGTTAATAAAACATTATCCAGCGACTCATTACTCAAACCATTCTTAATAAATGAAAGTTTATCTTCTCTATTCCTGGACGCAAAATCTAATAAACGACAAGTTTGGTTACAATTTCATCTAGCACATTTATAACATACTTGTAACCTTTTCGCTCTTCGCCTCTTGGCGTAGTAGCTTTTTCCTAGACCAGGCATGTATTTTGCGAGATTAATGTCCGGCTCACCGGACAATCTCACCTTGGATTCGATAAGCCATCGGATATCAGCAGGCACATTTAGGAGCATCAATGCCCAAAGTCTAGTCATCCGTACTTTATAAATTTTAAACACAGCATTTTGAGGAAGTGAAGAAAAATATTTACGAAGGTTCGACAGAAAGATATCGGCATCCATTGAAGAGAAGAAAAGGAGAGATATTACCGATAATGCGATTGAGTCTGTTCTTCTCTAAGATGTGCACCTGTCTCTTATACACATCTAGATGTGTATAAGAGACAGGTTTAGATGTTTCCTCAAGCTGTTGCACAAATGAGCTCAAAGCACAGAAAAATCAAATTAAACAAAAGAAACGAAAAGAAAACAAAATAAAATAAAGACGCATAAAATAAATAAAAACACAATAGCAAACAAAAGTAAAAAATAAACAAAGAAACAAATGAGACAGATGGCAAAGAGAGATAAAACCTGATCAATTACGTTCGATAAAGCTTATAAGAGGAATCTCCTCGAGACACAAAAATTGATCATCATTACCTTCTTTTCTTCTTCTCTTTTTATTTATTTTTCAAAAACATTGGGCTGCCTCCCAATAAGCACTTGGTTTAACGTCCTCAGCCTGACGTTATCTGCCCTCACCCATCAAGATAAGTTGGCTCGTAGAGAGGTACCTCATCGATGTCCTGCATCATTGAATTCTCATAGTAAGGCTTTAACCTGTGCCCATTCACCTTGAATACTTTATCCGTTTTTAAGCTCTTGATTTCTACTACACCATGGGAAAAAACATTAGTAATAACAAAAGGTCCAACCCATCGAGATCGTAATTTACCTAGAAATAACTTGAGGCTAGAATGAAATAAAAGAACTTTCTGTCCCACTTCAAAATTCTTCCTGGAGATCAGTTTATCATGAAATGCCTTAGTTCTCTCCTTGTAAATTCTGGAATTCTCATATGCATCATTTCTAAGTTCTTCCAATTCTTGCAGTTGAAGCTTCCTTTGTTCTCCAGCAGCATCCATCTCCATGTTACAAAGCTTTACTGCCCACCATGCTTTATGTTCGAGCTCCACTGGAAAGTGGCATGGCTTACCATAGACTAACCTATACGGAGACATACCAATAGCTGTCTTGTAAGCAGTCCGGTATGCCCAAAGTGCATCATTCAATCGTAGGCTCCAATCTTTTTCGGTTCGGATTCACACTGTCTTCTCGAGAATGGACTTGATTCTCGATTTGAAACTTCAACTTGACCACTAGTTTAATGGATGATATGCAGTAGACACCTTGTGAGTGATGTTGTATTTCTTGAGCAAGGCTTCAAATGATCGATTGCAGAAGTGTGTCCCTCTGTCGCTAATCATGGCTCTTGGTGTTCCAAATCTCGCAAAAATGTTAGATTTCACAAAATCTACAACAACTTTAGAATCATTAGTTCTCGTAGCTTTTGCTTCTACCCATTTAGAAACATAATCCACAGCAAGTATAATGTAAACATTACCAAATGATGAAGGAAAAGGACCCATGAAATCAATACCCCACACATCAAAAATCTCGACAATAAGTATAGGGGTTTGTGGCATTTGATTTTTGGCACTTAAATTACCTGTCCTTTGACAACGGTCACAAGCTTTGCAGAACAGATATGCATCTTTGAACAATGATGGCCAGTAGAATCCACAATCAAGAACTTTAAGGGCTGTTCTTTTTGGTCCGAAGTGACCTCCACATGCATAAGAATGACAGAATGTTAAAATTGAATTAAATTCAGATTCAGAAATGCACCTTCTTATCACTTGGTCAGAACAATGCCTCCATAAGTATGGATCATCCCATATGTAATACTTGGCAATGTTCTTGATCTTGTCTCTTTGAGCTCGAGTCAAGTCGTGTGGTAGCTTCTTGATAACGAAGTAGTTGCAATATCTGCATACCAAGGGGCTACTACATTTAGAGACAACAATTGTTCATCCGAAAAACTTTCTTGTAATGGCAGTGCATTCTTATCATGGACAATGCGACTGAGATGGTCTGCAACTAAGTTTTCACTTCCCTTCTTATCTTTGATCTCCAAGTCAATCTCTTGTAAAAGGAGTATCCACCTAATAAGCCTTGGTTTAGCATCTTTCTTTGTGAGCAAGTACCTTAAAGCTGCATGATCAGAATAAACGGTTACTTTAGTACCAATCAAATAAGATCGAAACTTTTCTAAAGAAAAAATAACCGCTAGCAGCTCTTTCTCAGTGGTAGAATAATTAAGTTGAGCATTATTTAAAGTTCGAGATGCATAGTAAATGGCATGTGGAATTTTGCCAATTCGTTGACCCAAAACGGCACCCACAGCATAGTCACTTGCATCGCACATGATCTCGAATGGATAATCCCAATTTAGAGATTGGATTATTGGAGCCGAAGTCAAGAGTTCCTTTAGTTTCTCAAATGCCTCTTTGCATTTCTCATCAAATTCAAAGGCCACATCATTCTGTAATAATCTGCATATGGGCAATGCTATCTTTGAGAAATCTTTGATGAATCTACGATAGAAACCTGCATGGCCAAGAAATGAACGAATATCCCGCACACTTGTGGGAGGTGGTAAGGAACATATAAGATCTATCTTGGATTTATCCACCTCTATACCCTTAGCAGAAATAACATGTTCCAAAACTATATCATGATCTACCATAAAATGACATTTCTCCCAATTTAGAACAAGGTTAGTTTCTATACATCTTTGAAGTATAAGGGTAAGGTTGTCAAGGCATTTATCAAAAGAATCACCAAAAACACTAAATTCATCCATAAATACTTCAATGATGTTCTCAACATAATAAGAGAAAATACTTACCATACATCTTTGGAAAGTGGCAGGGGCATTGGAAAGACCGAATGGCATGCGTCGTTAGGCAAATGTACCAAATGGGCATGTGAATGTAGTTTTCTCTTGATCATCGGGGCAATGACAATCTGATTATATCCTGAATAGCCATTAAGAAAACAATAGTGAGAATGACCTGCTAACCTCTCCAGCATTTGATCAATGAATGGCAAAGGAAAGTGATCCTTGTGAGTTGCTGAATTGAGCTTCCGATAATCAATACAAACTCGCCAGCCAGTTTGGATACGAGTGGGAACTAGCTCATTATTGTCATTCTTAAACACCGTAACACCAGATTTCTTCGGAACAACTTGGACTGGACTCACCCACTTGCTGTCCGAAATTGGATAAATCACACCCACATCTAACAATTTCAGGATTTCTTTCTTGACAACTTCCATCATCGAAGGATTCAACCTCCACTGTGCTTCTCTAGTGGGCTTGGATCCCTCTTCTAACAAGATGCGCTGCATGCATACGGCTGGACTAATACCTTTGATGTCAGCAATTGTCCACCCAATGGCTGTTTTGTGATCCCGGAGCACTCGGATGAGTTTCTTTTCTTGTAATGGTGCAAGACCCTTTGCTATTATGACTGGCAAAGTATCTTTCTCACCAAGGAATACATGCTTCAAATGATCTGGAAGAGGCTTAAGCTCTAAGGTAGGTGCTTTCATCACGGAAGGTAGAAGTTTCTCATTAGAAAAAGGCAATTCAATGTACGAAACATCATACCTGTTTGTGGTGATATCTATAGTCTCATCCAAGCTTGCCACAGCTTCCTCCACTTCTTTAGACACTTGTATTAGCCTTCTCGGTTCTCTGGAATTTTCTGTCCCTGTGTGCTCACTAATGGCTACTTCCAATCCATCCTTGCGAGTTAACTCAAAAAGTTATTGTGCCAAAGAATCAATAACATCAACTGTAAAAATAGAATGCAAGTCACTAAGGTACCTCATTGCCTCAAAAATATTGAAACGAGTCACCTCGCCATCAAACTCCATGGTGAGAGTGCCATCATGAACATCAATCTTGGTTCGGGCAGTTTTCAAGAATGGCCTCCCCAAAAGAATCGGTGTTGGATTGGGGGATGTCTCATCCTCCATTTCCAGAACATAGAAGTCTGCTGGAAAAATCAATTGATTTACTTGCACAAGCACATCTTCCACAACTCCTTTGGGATATGCATTAGAACGATCAGCAAGTTGAATTACAGTACCAGTTTCCACAAGGGGTCCAAGATTCAAAGAAGCATAAATAGAATATGGCATGACATTAATAGATGCTTCTAAATCTAACATAGCTCTTTCAAACTTGATATTACCAATAGTGCATGGAATGGTGAACGTACCTGGATCTTTGCATTTCGGAGGAATTTTTCTTTGCAATACAGTTGAAACATTTTCCCCCACACTTACCTTCTCATTTCCTTTCATCTTTCTCTTGTTGGTGCATAACTCCTTCAGAAATTTTGCATAACGAGGTACTTGCTTGATAGCATCTAGAAGTTGTATATTTACCTCGATCTTGCGAAAAGTTTCCAGGATTTCCTGTTCTTGTTCCTCGTTCTTTGATTTTGCAAATATGCTAGGAAAAGGTTGGGGAGTAACATATGAAGGAATATGAGTTTTAGGATTTACCTTAGAAGATGATGTTTTATTCATGGTGAAAGTGGTGTCATCCCCTTCATCAGTTTGTGATTTCTTTGGTGGAATCTCTAATTGCTTCCCACTTCTCAAAGTTACAGCACTAGCATTCTCTCTTGGATTGATCACCGGCTGAGAAGATAATTTTCCTGAGCTTTGACTCTCAAATTTGCTCATGTTAGTGGCCAATTGTCCCATTTGATTTTCCAGGTTTTGGATACTTGCCCTAGTTTCCTGCTGAAATTGCAATGTGTTAGTGGCAAGTGCTTTAACAATATCCTGGAGAGACATACCTGAATTTTGTGGAGCTGGTTGTGGTGCTGGTTGTGGTTGTGCTTGAAATGGTTGCTACACCCTTGGTTGATTGAAACCTGGTGGTCGATTTGTTATGGCATTTGGGGCAATTGGTTGATGATTCCCATATCTTAAATTAGGGTGATCTCTCCATCCAGCATTGTAAGTATTGGAGAAAGGGTCATACCTTTGCCTTGGTTGTCTTGGAAATCCACCCATGGCATTGGCTTGTTCTGTATCTCCTTCTTGCAAAGTTGGACACATTTCGGTTGGATGGTCCATGGCAGAACATACTCCACATGCATAAGATTGCTGCATATGTCCTACAGCCATTTTTTTTACAAGAGAGGTAAGTTCACAAAGTTGTTGTTCAATGTTTGAAGTACTTACCTCATTTACTCTTTTTGGTAGTTGTGGCTCAAATTGACTGCTGAATTGTTGGGAGTTCGCTGCCATGTCACTAATCAAACGTCTTGCAACGTTCGGTGTTTTATTAACTAGTGCTCCACCACTAGCAGCATCAATGATACTCCTTTCCATTGGTAAGAGACCCTCATAGAAATATTGAATTAGGAGTCCATCACTAATTTGGTGGTTTGGACAGCTAGCACATAACCTTTTAAATCTCTCCCAATATTCATGAAGTGATTCTCCATTGTGTTGTCGAATGCCACTAATATCTTTTCTAATATTTGTAACTTTCGAGGCTGGAAAGTATTTCTCCAAAAAGAGTTTACTCATCTCATTCCAAGTGGTAATGGTACCTGGTGGTAGGTAGTATAGCCAATCATTTGCCGAATCTGCTAATGAGAATGGAAAAGCTCTCAATTTTAATTGCTCCTCAAAAACGCCAGTAGGCTTCATACTTGAGCATACCACATGAAATTCTTTGAGGTGTTTGTTAGTATCCTCTCCTGGAAAACCATGAAATGTAGGCAAGAGATGAATTAGTCCAGATTTAAGTTCAAAATCTACCTCAAGGTTAGTGTTTATGCATAGCGGTTATTGATCAATAATTAGAGTCGCTTACTCCTTAAGAGTTTGATTGTTTTCCATCGGCATTACTTCCGATTCAGATTTTTGATTGAACTGCAAGAAGATGGGAGGGAAGTATGTTCGTGCAAGGTCAATTCTGGAGTTGCAGTTGAAATTGACCGATTTAGCCTTAAATTCGAGGATTGGAGAAACTCCTTAATTCTCTTAAGTCGTTGATCCGCTTCTCCCTCGGACATAAAAGCCTAAACACAAACAATCAAGAAATAACAATCAAGAATCAGTAGTAAAAACAGAATAACAAATTGATTAGAAAATCAATCCCCGGCAACGGCGCCAAAAACTTGATGCGTTCGAAACTAGCAAGTATACTAGTCGCACAAGTAATAAAGTGATAAGTAAGATATCGTTCCCACGAGGATTGTTCTAATTGAATTTGTTATTTTCCAGCAACAATAAACTAAATGAGGGGGGTTTTGTTGAATGATTAACTAAATGAAATAAGAATGCAAATTAAGAATAACAAAACAGAAGTTAATTTGAATGAAGATCAATGAGAGAAATCTGGTTAAGGGATCCTTCTCTACCACAAGATATGGATTTGCGAATTAATTGTAGAATTGTCATCTAATTACAGCATTGAAGTTATCAACCGTAGATAATAACAAGCTCTATTACCCCAATCTTTCCTTACTTTGTTGTTAAATAAAACAAGCTCTTTATTTAATCTCTATCCATTAAACAACCTAGAACAAGCTCTCTAAGTTTAATTCAATGGAAGCATTACGATAAGAAAGATAGGTTGATCTAAGCAATAAACACACAAGCTCGGATTATTTAACCTAGGTTGTATTTTCCAATTGCAATCTCTGATCACAATTTTGCTACTAATGATTGGAAATTCAAGACAATTACGGATCAAGATTTCTATCTAGCAATAGACAACAACCAGATTATATTCAGTTGGGCACCCCAAATACAATCAGCAAGCAATCATAAGCATTAGATATGGGAAAATACAACAACTTCAATTAGAGAATTGGATAACAATTTCTTACACAATCAACTCACAAAACCATATCAAGGGCTTTGAAATCACCCTTACCAATTCAGATTCAGTTATACATGTTCAAAAACATCGTCAATACAATACAATACAAAAACATTCCAGAAAATGAAAGGGAAAGGAAGAAACTTAGCAAATCCTTTGTAAATCTCCTTAGATTTGTAGTTCTTCCTCTTTCCAAGCTTTCTTTGTCCTTCAAGAACTCCAAAAGATGAGAGAATTCTAGAGTTGCAGCCTCCAAGTCGTTTCCCCCTCTTCAAGTTATCAAAATAAAACCCTAAAATATGTTTATATACTCTGCTACAGTAACTTGCTACAGTGTCCGTATTTAATAACATGCTACAGTGATATGTGAAATTACAAATATACACTTCTCATACCATTTTTATCACAACTTTCGGTACACTACATAAATTCGTGAAACATAAATTTCTCCAAAAAATAGACTTCGAGAGCTTTCCAAAGGTATATAGCATGTTATCCGGTTAATTGTATATTGATACAATCAACTCCGAGAAATTGGTTGATTAGCAGAGGTGAAAATGAAGGGTTTTACTCCAATTTTGTGCAAGTTTCTCCAAAACTCCTACAAACATCAAAAACCACACAAAAACATAAAAATACCAAGGAATATAGCGAAGACACATAGACGGAATTGATATGAAAATGATATATAAATAGACACCTATCAAGCATGCATCGTTGTGGCCAAGGACGGAACTTGCAAGAGAAATGAGAGCACCTCCTATAGGAAATTAAGCCTCAATGTGAAGTAGTAGTAAGATTCCTATGCGATTACTCAATACTCAAAAAGTTAAGTTATAGATTCGATTTCTTTGAGCATTATACGATTTATTTTGTAAAGTATCTATTTTTTTAATAACATCCTCAATGTTTTTACATTTCGCATAAGTACGCTTTGCTTGTTTTATATTTGAATGAGATGTCAATCATGTTTGATGCAAATTCAACTTATGAGAAGGAATAGTTTGAATTGTTGAATGGAAGTATATGAGCTTAGTATTCGTGTTTAATTTGACCATGATCATGAATTTTTGTATTTTAATAGCCCAGCCCAACACATCCTTTCTCTTCCAATTATTTCCATTAAATACAACAAAAACAAGAGAGAGAGAAGGAAAAGTTGGGGGGGTCAATGAACTTTGACTGTCGATTTTGACCAAAAATTCGGTGAGTATCCGACCCCATGATATGTCATTTTGAAGTTCCTTCTGTCCTCTTTCCATCCATATGCATCTTGTCACCGGATTCTCTACAAATTTCGTAGATCGAAGGCTAGAAGCTGACGGCTTCCTATGCATTTTTTGGTCAAAATCCAGTGAGTTATCATTTATATATGCAACATTGAAGCTTGTTCCAAGCTCTTCCTAACCATATCGTTGTTATGGCATGTTGATATGTGAAATTTGTTAATTGGAGAAAAATAAGTGTTCAATCAATATTCATCTTTTTTCGACAATGTTTCCGATGACAGTTTCTGGTCATCAAACAATTGTTAGAACGTTTCTTAGTAAAAAAGAAGCTTAAATTCAGCGAGTGGATTATACTTCAAGATTTACATATTGTATTAAAGTGTATTTAATTTATGCTTTTTTTCATATAATTTAAGTTATTAGTTTGATTAATTAAGTTACAAATAGTTCTCTTTACATATTAGTTGTTTTTAGAATAAATGATGAGTGGTTATGCTATTTTGAAAATACATGTGTGCAAGGTATTAAATTTTAGATAAAAAGATGTATAGGGTTGGTTCTAATAAACTAGTGTTTGAGTATATAGTAAATGATGTTTTGTTATGTTTAAATATAAAAGGAAAAGGAATTTAAAGTGAAATTTTTAGAATGAATATATGTAATATGTTAATGGAAGTAGAAAGTTTGTTAATGGTTAGAAAATAGACATTTATAATTGTATGAATTTATATAGTAAATTGAAGTTTTTAGGTATTTTCTTTGAATAAATATATACATACATTTATTTATGAAAAATTGTGTTTTTGATTTATGAAATGATGGGTGGTTTTATATTCAAAATGATAGTAAATTATTTTGGAGAAAAGCTTTGGAAATTAGAACTTTCTTTCTACAGGGGTGACATTGTAAAATTCTAAAACTATCCAGCTTTATGGGGTGAACTACAAATTCTTAAAATTGTGCCAGAATTTGTAGGGACTTGGGAATTCTGGAATTTTAGGATATTCAAATAATTTTCATTTAAGTCATGACTTATGAGATTTCAAAAATCTACAAAATTTTGAATTGGAATTTTTGGAAATTAGATAAGTTTTGAAGCATAAATATGTGAAAGGATGTTATAAAAGAATGTTATATAGAAAGTATGAGATTTTGGGATGAAAAGAAAGTGATGGTTTATAGTGAGTTGAAAAGTATTTTCTTTTATGGGTTCTAATGAGTTTTAAATGCTATTTTATAGATCTGCTGGAAAGTTTTAAAGAAATTAGAAGATATCTTTTTCTAAATATACTAAGAAGTATACTTAGTGTTTATTTACTGATGTCTATTGAGTTTATGGAAAGGTTTGTTTGGAATACTTTAGTAAATTTAGAAGTATTCAAGCTAGTTTTCTATAGTATCTCTTGAAGAAATATAAGGTACTATTCGCTAAACTTGCTTTTAGTTATTAAGATGTTTCAAAACTAGTTTTCAAAATTGTTGTAGACAGGATTTTTAATTCCAAAAATAGTTTTAAACAAAGATATAGCATTTAGAAATAAAATTTTTTATTTTATATGTAAAGTGCCATTTTAGTTTACTAAAAAAGGTGTACTTTACATTTTTAGAGAAATTGCTAAAACATGATATTTAAGTTTTATTAGCAATTTGATTCAAGGATTTCTTAGAGTATTTGAAAATACTCTTTTAGATGTTTATCATGGATTTCAAGGAATTCAAATATTGTCAGCTTCAATTTGCATAAATTCTCTAGAGTTTGATAAGTTGCATAAAAAAGCAAAAAGTTTAGATATGAAGTAGTTCTGAAAAGAAATCAATTTTAGCAAAGATAAGAAAGTTCACTTGTATTATACTAAGCTAGTACCCAGACAATTATTTATATCACTTAGACAGTGATATAGATAGGGGCATTTGGGGCGCATTCGGACCCACATCAAGACTTTGGGCTGTGTGATCTGGGCACTTTAGCCCTTTGGGGATAGCTCTGCACATGTGTATGACCAGTATAGCAAACTTGTAAGATGTTAGATCTCGCCAGGTATAGATAGCTCTACCTGTGTGATGTTAGATCTCACCAAGTATGAGATACGGATAGCTCTGCCTGCATGATATAGATTTCATCAGGTATGAGGAGATTCAGATAGCTCTACCTATGCGATATTAGATTTCACCACGTATCATTAGGCAGCTTCAGGAGTACTTGTTAGTATAATAGTGTTTTAAATATATTTATATGAGTTAGCTTGAGAAAAGAAGTATTAATTACAAAAGTTGTTTCAAACAAGATTTTTAAGAAAATTATGTTTTAAATAAAACTTGAGCGATGATTTTAGAAATAATATCATGAGCTTTATTTTATGAGATTAATAAAATATGCATTCTTTTTATTGTTTTTAAAAGTAGAGAATCAAGTTACCGTATTTGAAGATTTTTAATTAATAGTTTATATGTTTTAAAATTCTATGTGAAATTTGATGACACTTTCAACTATTATGATATATTTTCTTGAGTACAAATAGGATATGAGAGTTTCTAGTCAGTAATGCGTTATATGATTTTACTATGAGGAAATCATATAATTTATTATTGGTTTAGAAAACAAAGGCAATGAGTGTTTGAGTATACGAATTCTAAATGTTTGGTAAACAATCTTTTTGATAAGCTCGAAAAGAAAATATGTAGTTTTCAGAATGAGAAGAATGTGATTTAAAAGTTTTATGGTGTTTGATTCTTTTTTACATTTATTTATACGTTTATTTTTTAGGAAAGATTGATGTACAGTGATACATTTGATATTGGGTACCAGATTATATAAATGTTTTAAGTAAAGGTAAGTGTGTGAATTGCTTATATAATTTAAGAATATTATGTTATCTTGGTAAGTAAGTTCATGATTTCTATGAAGTGTTTTCTTTACAATGAGTTAAGAAATTATATAGCTATTTTACAAGAATGAAGTTTATAAATAAAGTTGTAAAAGAAAGAATTTTTTATATATTTTTCAATAAAAGAAAGAGAATACTAATTTCCTTGAAAGTGGTTAAATGTTGAAATACTTCGAAAGACAGTTTTATTTAAGAAATGAGTTTGTAAAAGGAAGGAATAAGAAAATTTTATTTTATAAAATTATATTCACTGATTGAGCCTTCATCTCACTCTTTTCCTATCCTTTTCTCACAAGGTACTACATATTTGGTGCTAAGTTGTCTTTGATGCTAAGGAAGGTCCGACGATGTATAGCTAGAGTTCATGCATTAAAAGCATTTCATTTTATTTATTCATTTACCTTTGTATAAATTTCAAAAATTTTAATTGTTGGCATGTTATGGTTGCGAGGACAAGTGTCCTAGAAGAAGTTGAATTTAGAAATTATTTTTGTAGAAGTTGTTAAAAGAATTTGTCTTTTGGCAAGGGGTTTAGTCCAAAATATAGGGAAAACTTTGCCGGATTTCTATTAAAAAATTTCGTAGTATTTTTAGATGTTTTATGTAAAAGACCTAAAGTAGAAATAATTTTTTATAAATATTTTTATCTACGCAGCGGAAGCATAGTGAGTCAATTATTTAAAAGGTTGTTCTCTTAATAAATAGTTTTAGACACGATTTGCTCGTGTAATAGGAGGGGGTCGTGTCATGCATTATAGGCACTCTAATGTGAAACCCTACAATTGATTGGATGCACATAATGGCAGTAGTATGCAAGTTTTTCTTAGTTATTAGAAGTCAGATAATTTAAAATTAGGAAAAAATTATGAACCCCCCTATGGTAAGATGATATTACAAATCCCTTGATAGGTTTCAATAATCACCATAAAACCCACCGCTATAGTATTTGTACACTGAAATATCAAGTTTAACCCGAGGATAAACACACTTACCACACCTAGGGCGCGTTTGGCATCCGGGACAAGGGTGGGATTGGACTAGCATTTGGGACTAATTGTACCAATCTTTTGTTTGGATAATTTTTTGAGAAGGGGATTGGACTAAGGTGAGTCCCCATCTCTTTTGTCTTTTTGGCTAGTCATGGGACAAGGAGTCCCATGTGAAAACATGGGACAAGGAGTTCCAAGATTGGGACAAGCATTTAAATTTTAAAAATAATAAAAATAATAATTTATAAAATATTTTAAAATAAGTATTAGTATAATAATATCAAAATAATCCATAAAAATAAAAATTTAATATTATTCTAAAATTATTAATTATGTCGAAAAATTAAAAATAAATGATAAATTATAAAAAGCAAAATAATATAAATTTCTTAATTAAAATAATCTAATATTTTAAAATTAATATGATTTTAAAACGTCATATCATTAATTTTTTAAAAAAATATATTTTATAATATTATTAAAATAGTCAAATATATAAGCTTTATTTTTTTAATTTTATATTAAAATATAATAATTTTCAATAAACAATTTATTAGTAAAAAATAATATTTTTTAAAATACTATACATTTATTTTTTAAATAGATTTTACAATATTATTAAAATAATCAAATATGAAACTTATATATTTCTAATTGTATAGTACATTATAATATATTTAATAAATAATTTATTATTTTATATAAATATTTTCTTAATTTTATGAAAATAAATTTTGATTAATTAATTAATTAATTGTGCTAATAATAAAAACAATAATTATATAATTACTAATAAATTATTTTTGAACATAAAATATATCATATTAATAATTAATAATTTTTAAATGAATTTAAATTTTAATTATATTTATATATTTAATTATTTTATCTCAAATTCATCTTGATTATTTAATTTCAAATTAATGTAACAATAATATAACAAATAATTAATAACATTACTATATGTAATAATTTATAAATAAATATAATTTTTAAATATATTTAAATTTTATTTAGTTCTATCTAATAATAATCTTGATTTTTTATAATAATTTAAAAAATAATCCTAAATATTAAATTCATATTTATAATTTATATAGTAATTTATTCATAATGTAATGTAAAATAATATTATGTTTATAAAAATATTAATAGGATTTAAATATTGTTAATTTAGATATTAAATTAAATTATATTCAAATTAAACTTGAATAAAATAAAATTAATTTATATTTAAAAATTGATTTCTTAAAAATTTATTACATATTAATATAGTCCAGTCCCATACTACACCAAACATAAGACAGCATTATCTATAGTCCAATCCCATCTAATCCAGTCCCAATCCTAATCCCAATCTTAGTCCAGTCCAACCCAATCCTAATCCCAATCTTAGTCCAGTCCAATCCAATCCTAAAGTCTCCTATGGTAACTGAGCTCCCATGGTTTGTAAGCATTGGTAGAAACCTCCCTCCTATTAAGTCAAGGTAATGTAACTAATTAAAAATAATAAAATATCGAAACTACCCTTACTATATTGAGTGATTTTTTTAATGGATAACCATGTCCTTATATGTTTAGAAATTAACATTAGATATTAAAAATCAATTTTTTTTAAAAAATATTATTATATATTTGTATAATATATTTTTATAAGGAGATATTATAAAAAATCTTATATAAACATGTCCTTATTTTGAATAAGATTTCCTAAAGCATACTTTGAGATTATGATTTTATTTTGTTTAGTCTTACAAACATATCTTATATAAATATACAATAATAGCTTTTTAAAAAAATTGAGTTGTGAATATTTAATATTAATTTTAAAAAATGTAAGTACATATTTACCCATCAATAAAGATCTCAATAATATACGTATCAGCAACATTATCAATTTATGATGATAATTTCTAAATGGATCTTAATTAAGAATAAGTTTATATTATAATTAAAAACTATTTTTGTCAAAAATATAATTTACCATCTAAGAACTATTAAATGTAACTAGCTCTTGTAAGTAACAGAAAAGTGAGAAGCATATTTTTATCTGATTCCTTAATTTTTATTTTATTTACAATAACAAATGAATAGTAGGTATAACGTGGTCAACCCAATAAGTTACCCGTGTCAAAGAAATTCGAAAGGTTCGCTGCTAAGTCTTGTTTCTTGTGCCCAACTGCCAACTGTATAATCATTATGGTTTCTAAAATTCAAAGTAATAATGACCTGCCCTGCCCCGCCCATATCTTCATCTTTTTTGTGTTCAAACAAGTTCACATTGGCTTCCCCCAACAGTCTCTCACCGCCACCTCCTTAAAAAGGCCTGCTTCTAGCCTTGCAGGCATATTAAGACACTTCCTTCTCTCTCTCTTGCTTAATTAATTATTAACTTCTTCTTCCTCTTCTTCTTCTTCTCCCAATTAGGACAGAAAATTAAGATGGTACAGGGAAGAGACAGTGCAACGGTTGCCGCAGCTTTGCTGCTGGGTCTGATGCTACTCCATTGTGAGGTGGCTCAAGCAGCAACCTACACTGTTGGTGGTCCTCCTGGTTGGACATTTAATGTTGATTCTTGGCCCAGGGGAAAGCGTTTTAGGGCTGGTGACATTCTTGGTGAGTATTTATAGAAAAACATATATAATAAGTTACTTGCATCCTCATCTAGAACTGCATGCATACACTCACTTCTCTTGGCTACGCCTACCAGGAAGGATTTGTTTTGAATACTTGTGATATATAGCATATATATCGGGGTCTAATATATAGTATAAAGTTCAATGTTCAAATCAAACTTTATATTATTAAACATCAACGCTGACGGTGTCCTTGAAACTATATATAATCTAATTGGTAATGTTGCTAAGTAGCCAATTTAATACACAGTACCTAATTGATCTGAAGGTTTACTTAAATTTAAAATTCTAATTGATGCATAACAAACATTTTTTTAAGTGTTTCATAAATAAGTTTTAGTTTAGACAATGACAAGATGCTTAGGCGCCATATATGACTATTTAACACATTATATATGTTTATATATATTAAATTAATTAAATACTATAACAATAAATGGTCCTGATAAATGAGAAGTAATTAGTTATCAATTGAGCCTACTTTAATTTATATAAGAATTTTTGTGCAGTGTTCATCTACAATCCTGCATTCCACAACGTGGTGGTTGTCAACAGGGCAGGTTATAAATCTTGCACTACCCCAAGTGGTGCTAAAGTGTACAATACGGGAAAGGATCGTGTGAAGCTCGCCAAGGGGCGAAATTTCTTCATCTGCAACTTCCCTGGCCACTGCCAGTCCGGCATGAAAATAGCTGTTACTGCTACTTAACTAACACACACACACGCACGAGTAACTGGCTTCATCACATGTTTCCAATATGTAGTTGAGTGCTGAAGAGCTAGTATATGTATAAATTAGGAGGCCTTCATCATATAGGGAATATGATACTGGCTAAATAAAATATAGGGTGTATGGCTTGTGGCTTATTAACTTCTGTTTGTGTTTTGTTGACTTTGTATCAATGCGATGCGCTTCTCTTCGAAAGTTGAAACTGCTCTTTACTCCTAGATTTCTTAATGAATGAGATGCAAAGTTTTTTTTTTTTTTTTTTTTTTTGTTTTTAGTTGACTGACCCTTACAGTGTATTCACCAATAAATGGATAAATTCAGTATAAAATGTGCACCAATTTAGCGGATTCGAAAGATCACATATTTATCAATAAATAAGAAAAGGAGAGTTAATGATATATATTGGTTCCTATCTCTATAATCAATTATGACTTCATATCATGTAAATATTCACTTCGTGTTATCGATGACACTATGTAAATTAGTTTATTTATTATAATGATGACGTGGTTTAAATTTAGAATAATCTATGCTATTCTAGACTTCTCGAAAAAAAAAACATCTCTTCCACATAAAATTTATGTATAACGTGTTACACATCTCTAGTATTTTAGACATTTTCATAAAAGAGAGATTTAACAAACTTAAAAAACATCCATTTGCATGGTACATGCTTGATAATTTAATATTTCATAAACATATTTAATACTACATTATGTATATCTCTAAAAATCTCTCAATTTGAAATTTAAGTATTACTATAATTAATATATAAGTGAATTATTAATTCAAATTATATTATAATTTGCATAAAAAGATATAAAATATATATATATATATCTCTATATATATATATATATATATATATATCATAAAATTTAGGTTAAATTTGTTGGTGATAGCCGAAAGCGGATGAAATCATTAGATAATGAAAACATAAAAATGCCAAGCCATAAAATGTTAAGTGGCATAAAAGTTCATTTTCGATTGATTATGCTGTAGACTAAAACAAGCTTGATTGATCGTCGATGTGATTATTCCTCTTGCCCTTTAATTGATTTTCGGTTGACGATGATGACCAATCGCACTTTATGATGTCATATGATGGGGTTACCCATGTCATGCTGTGCTCCCATATAATGATGAAGGATGGACTCATAAAGAGCATGTTTATCTAAATACCAAGAACTAACAAAGTAATATTCTAAGGAACTTCATTGAATGAGAGGGAATTAATTTATTGTGATCTCGGATTTTCAAGAAAAGTAGTAAACCTGTCGGTGTTAACGTAATCTTTGTATGTGTTATGCATATGTTAAGTTTTTGATTAACTTATGATAAAAATAGAAAAATATTTAGATTCCTATTTTACTGTTTCTAGATGTTTATTATAGGAAGTATTTTATTCACAATAAATATCTCTATAGATCAGGATAATATTTCTTGTATCCTAATTAAAATAGGAGGATATTTAATTGTATCCTAATTACTTTAGGAGTTTAACTATAAACACTTCCTATTTTATTCTAATCCTAATGTGATTTTGATTGAGATACTTACAGGATTTTTAGGAAGATTTCGACCAGACCTCTCAATATATATTGGGTTATGACAATAGTCGGAGTGAGAGTTTTTTACGGATTGAGGACTTGTTTGTGTTCTTGAGAGAATTGGTCACGGCATTCTATGAATTCATAGAAGAAAGCTTCAACGCAAAAAGAATGTCTTTGTTACTTTGATTCATTGAGTCGTTGTTTCATGTATGAGAGTTAAAGTCGTACATGAGTTGTTGATTAAGTCTGAGTGAGTTAGTAGACACTTTGGATAACTTAAGGGTTGAGTGTTTATGTAATTCTGTGTCAGACATCGGGTGTTATGTATAACTTAACAGTATGTTGTTAAGTAATCTGTGACAGAGAGTGGACAGTGTCACTAGAGTTTATGATCTTTGCGAAGATTTTATTTGTCAAAGATTAGGTCAGTGTGTGAGAGTGAGTCAGCACTGTAAAATGTCCTAAAGATTGTACAAATAAGAACTTAGTGAATTGCAGTTCTATAGTTGTCCGTGGACGTAGATTTTTATAATCGAACCACGTAAAAATCCTCCTGTTCCGATTTACATTACAGTTTAGTATTTTGTTATTTATAACTGCATACCTTTAGAACTCTCAATTGGTATCAGAGCAGGTTCACTGATAGAAAAGTGAAGAAAATGATCACGTTGATCTGGAAGGATGGAGTTTATTCGCAATGGAGGATCTGGAACACATCAACCTGTTCTCGATGATAGTAATTACCCATATTGGAAGGTAAGAATGATAATGTATATCAAGTCTCTTGATGACAGGGCACGAACTAGTGTGCTTAAAGGATGGACACCGCCAACAAAGCCGAATGCTTTTGGTAATGCCGAACCAAAACCAGAGGATGAATGGTTTGTTGAAGAATACCGACGATCCAGTTGGAACTCCAAGGCTTTTAATGCAATCTTTGCTGCAGTAGACTTAAACAACTTCGATAGATTTCTATATGCAAAGTGGCCAAAGAAACATGGGACATACTTGAGGTAAAACATGAAGGTACTGTATCTGTTAAAAGATCTAAATTAATGAGGTTGAATTCTCAATTTGAAAATTTGATGATGCATGAGGATGAATCAATTTCTGATTTTTACTCTAAGATATGTCACATTATGAATTCAGCATACATGTTTAGCAAAAATTTCACTGATGCAGAAGTTGTTAGTAAGATAATTAGGTCTGTCCTAGAAAAATTTCAACATAAAATTTCAGCCATTGAGGAAGTTAAAAACACTGATGAAATAAGAGTCGATGAACTGATCGGCATTCTCCAAAACTTTGAAATAAATCAAAGTACTCGGGAACAAAAAGGTAAAAGCATCGCATTTAATGTGAAAGCTGAAAAATCTAATGATGAATGTAGTGATGAGCTTGATGAAACTGATTCTAAAAAAATTGCTTTTCTAACAAGAAATTATGTCAAGTTCATGAAAAGAAATTTCAGGAAAAAGAATCAAGGAAAACCATCAAACTCAAGTGAAGAAAAATTCAGAAAGTTCAGAAAGAAGAATGATAAAAAGAAGCCAAAGCAATCTGAAAAGAAAGGACAGATTCAGTGTTATGAATGTTCCGATTATGGGCATATTCAATCTGAATGTGCTAATCTCAAGAAGAAAAACAAAGGGTTGACAGCAACCTGGAGTGATGAATCAGAATCGGAGTCAGAAGATCAAGATTGCATGAGCAATTTTGTTGCATTTACAACATCTGTAGCAGATAAAGGGAAAGCTATTATGTCAAACATAACAGAAGATTGTCAAGTTAGTGATGATCATTTAGATGGACCAGAATATTATGAAGAGTTGCAAGAAACATACAATGCACTCTATGGTGAATGGCTGAGTCAGAAAGAAGAAATCAACACCTTGAAAAAGGAGATTGAAGTTCTGAAATGTGAAAAAGCTTATGCTAAAAACCATATCATAGAACTTGAGACTGTTTTGACATATAAAAAAGTACACATTGAGAAAATCATAACAGAACTAATTGAAAGCAAGAAGTGTGTTGATCAACTCAAAATTGGAGCAGCCAAACTTGATCAAGTTTTGAACCTTGGAAGAGACAACTCCAACAAACATGGATTGGGGTATACTGATTGTAATGTTGCATCTATATCAAAAATAGTCTTTGTTAAAGCTTCAACATCAGGTAAGAATTTTGAACTTAACTCTTCAAAATCAAGTCCTAATTTCAGGAGCAGTGAAACATTTGTTTCTCCTTGAGTTCTTTCAAATCCAGTCCTGAAAAGGTAAGAAAATTCATTCCTACTTGTTATTTTTGTGAAAAAAGGGGACACATTAGACCTAGATGCTTTAAATTGTTGAACTTTTTGCATAAAAGATCAAAACAGTTCAAACTGTTACCAAAATCACAACAGCGGTGGGTTAAGAAAGACAAAACAATATGCCATGTTGCCTTTACTGCACTTAATCATGCATCTAATGATCTGTGGTATTTTGACAGCGGTTGTTCCAAGCACATGACTGGAAATAAACTGTTTCTAACAAACTTTAAAGC
The DNA here is from genome assembly GCA_013180625.2 of Boswellia sacra. Classification (NCBI taxonomy): domain Eukaryota; kingdom Viridiplantae; phylum Streptophyta; class Magnoliopsida; order Sapindales; family Burseraceae; genus Boswellia; species Boswellia sacra. The sequence goes on along the minus strand of SNVD02013652.1, from coordinate 17,433 downwards.
ATGCAAGGATGGCAATGTCACATTTGGAGATGGAGCAACAAGTAAGATCATTGGTAAAGGCACTTTGAATGTCAAGGCCTACCCAATTTTAAAAATGTCTTACTAGTTGAAGACTTGAAAGCTAATCTTATAAGTATTAGTCAGATTTGTGTGAAAAGTATACTGTTAACTTCACACAAAACAAATGCATGCTCTTAGATAATTTCGGTAAATGCATTCTAGAAGGTAATAGATCTTCAGATAATTGTTATTTGGTAGAAATTGCATTTCATGCTAGGATTTCAGATTTAGAATTGTGGCATCAAAAATTAGGACACTTGAATTACAAAGACATGGTTAAATTAACTAAGTTAGGTGCTGTAAAAGGAGTTCCTAAACTTGATGACAAAATTAATAAAATTTGTGGACCATATCAAATGGAAAAACAAATCAGAAGTTCACACAAATCAAATCCATATCTTAGCACATCTAAGATACTTGATTTGCTACACATGGATCTTATGGGTCCTATGCAAATTGAAAGCATTACAGGTAAGAGATACGTATTTGTTTGTGTGGATGATTTTTCTAGATATACTTGGGTTGGTTTCATTAAAGAAAAATTTGACACTTTTGAAGCTTTCAGGAATCTTTGTGTTAAGCTTGAAATGAGCAAAATAGGAACATTGGAAGGATTGTGAGAATAAGAAGTGATCATGGCAAGGAGTTTGAAAACGTTAGCTATGCTGACAGTTGCAAATACCATGGAATTGATCATGAATTTTCAGCCCCCAAAACTCCTGAACAGAATGGAATTGTAGAAAGGAAAAATAGAACTCTTCAAGAGATGGCTAGAGTAATGCTCAATAGTAAGAAGTTGACCAAGAGGCTATGGGCTGAAGCAATAAGCACGGCTTGTTATATTTAAAATAGAGTTTTTCTTAGAACTGGCACTAAGTAGACACCTTATGAAATTTTGAAAGGAAGAAAACCTAATTTGAAATATTTTCATGTCTTTGGTTGCCACATCTTAAATGACAAAGAACTGTTAGAAAAATTTGATCTAATGAGTGATAAAGGAGTTTTTGTGGGATATGCTCAAAATAGTAAAGCATTTCGAGTTTACAATCTGAGAATTGAGGCAGTCATGGAATCTGCAAACATAGTATTTGATGACTTTGATGATTATGTACAGTACTCACAAGAGGAAAGCATAACCAGCTTCACAGAAGATACAGAAAAATCAGATTCAGACAACAACGAAAAGGAAGATGCTGTTATGAAGGAGGAAACAGCTGCTGTTACACCTGACATAACAGTAACATCTAACAACTCAGATTTGAACAGAAGTTCAATCCGGAATGATGAAGATAGAAAAGATCCACCCACTTGGATTCAAAAGGCACATCCAACAAGTTCTATCATTGGAACACCAGATGGCATGATGAAAACCCGGAGCAAGGTAAGAAATTACGTAAGGTTTGCATGTTATGTTTCTTTAGTTGAGCCAAAAAATGTGAAAGAAGCTTTAAAAGAAGAGGTGTGGATTCAAGCTATGCAAGATGAACTTAATTAGTTTAAAAGAAATGAAGTATGGGAATTAGTTCCTAGACCAGAAGGTACAAATGTCATTGAAACTAAATGGATTTTTAAAAATAAAATTGATGAAAGTGGTCAAGTAGTAAGCAATAAAGCTAGGTTAGTTGCACAAGGTTAAACACAAATTGAAGGCATAGACTTTGATGAGACCTTTGCACTTGTAGCTAGACTTGAGTCAATCAGATTACTACTTGCAATTGCTTGTTTGCTTGATTTTAAGTTGTATCAAATGGATGTCAAAACTGCATTTTTAAATAGCTATCTCAATGAAGAAGTTTTTGTTGAACAACCTAAAGGATTTGAAGATCCTAAACATTCTGATTGTGTGTACAAATTACACAAAGCTTTGTATGATTTAAAACAAGCTCCTAGATCTTGGTATGAAAGGTTGACAAATTTTTGAATCAACAGAGGTTATAAAAGAGGCAGCAATGATAAGACCTTGTTTATCAAACATGCATCAAACTATTTTATTGTTGCTCAAATATATGTTGATGACATTGTTTCGGATCAACTAACAAAAAGCAAAATTAATGAGTTTGTTAAGTTGATGCAGGAAGAGTTTGAGATGAGCATGGTAAGAGAATTAAATTTCTTTCTTGGATTGCAGGTTAAGCAAATGAATGATGGGATATTTATATCTCAATCAAAATACGCTAAAAATCTTGTAAAGAAGTTTGGGCTTGAGAATACAAAATCAATGAAAACTCCTATCAGTACTAATCTAAAACTTTCAAAAGATAATGCAGGAAAAGATGTTGATGCAAGCTTGTATAGAAGCATTATTGGCAGCCTACTATACCTCACAGCAAGTAGACCAGATTTGAGCTTTAGTGTAGGACTTTGTGCAAGGTTTCAAGCAAGTCCCAAAGAATCCTATCTTGCAGCAGCCAAGAGAATCATCAGGTATGTTCATGGAACATGTGATTATGGGATATGGTTTTCTAAAGATACAAAAATGATTGTCTTGCAGGGTTCAGCGATGCAGATTGGGCAGGAAATGTAGATGACAGAAAAAGTACTTCAGGAGGTTGTTTTTATCTTGGTACTAACTTGGTTTCATAGCACAGCAAGAAGCAAAATTCAATTTCTGTATCCACAGCAGAAGTCGAACACATTGCAATAGGGAGTTGTTGTATGCAACTATTATGGATGAAGCATATGTTGAGTGATTATGGTATTGAACAAAAGCCTATAACTGTGTTTTGTGATAATACTAGTGCAATAAATATTTTCAAAAATCCTGTTCAGCATTCTAGAACAAAACACATTGATATTAGATACCATTTTATAAGGGAACTAGTAGAATCTAAGGTGATACACATTGAGCACATCTCCACTGATAAACAATTGGCTGACTTATTCACTAAGGTATTGGACATAACAAGGTTTGAAAATGTAAGACAAGCCTTAGGTATCTGTCAGTTATATGAGTGAACACAGTATGCTGTTATGTTATTCATATCTATAGTATCATAAGTTTCTTTTTAATTTAGCATGTTTGAGCTATGGTATTGATGCGTTCGAAACTAGCAAGTATACTAGTCGCACAAGTAATAAAGTGATGAGTAAGATATCATTCCCACGAGGATTGATTCTAACTGAATTTGTTATTTTATAGCCACAACAGATAAATGGGGGGGTTTTGTTGAATGATTAACTAAATGAAATAAGAATGCAAGTAAAGAATAACACAATGCTAACTTAATTGAAGTGAGAATTAATCACTAACGAAAATCTGGTTAAGGGATCCTTCTCTACCACAAGATATGGATTTGCGAATTAATTGTAGAATTGTCATCCAATTACACCATTGAAATTATCAACCGTAGATAACAACAAGCTCTGTTATCCCAATCTTTCCTTACTTTGTTGTTAAACAAAATAGACTCTTTATTTAATCTCTATCCATTAAACAACCTAGAACAAGCTCTCTAAATTTAATTCAATGGATGCATTACGATAAGAAAGATAGGTTGATCTAAGCAATAAACACACAAGCTCGGATTATTTAACTTAGGTTGTATTCTCCAATTGCAATCTCTGATCACAATTTTGCTACTAATGATTAGAAATTCAAGACAATTACGGATCAAGATTTCTAGTCTAGCAATAGACAATATCCAGATTATATTCAGTTGGCCACCCAAATACAATCCAGCAAGCAATCATAAGCATTAGACATGGGAAAATACAAGCAAAATCAATTAGAGAATTGGATAACAACTTCTTGCACAATCAACTTACAAAAACCATATCAAGGGCTTTGAAATCACCCTCAACCAATTCAGATTCAGTTACACATGTTTAAGAACGTGGTAAATACAATACAACATGGAGACATTCCAGAAAATGAAAGGGAAGGGAAAAACTTAGCAAATTTGATGTAATTCTATTTGGATTGTAGTTCTTCCTCTTTCCAAGCTTCCTTTCTCCTTCAAGAACTCCAAGAGATGAAAGAATTCCAGAGCTGAAGCCTCCACCACGTTCTCCCCTCTTCAAGTTATGAAAATAAAACACTAAAATGTGTTTAAATACTCTGCTACAGTAACCTGCTACAGTGTCCCGTATTATACATGCTACAGTGATTTGTGGAATTACATTTCTACACTTCTCACATTGTTTTGATTATAACTTTCGGTACACTGAATGGATTTATGAACCGTAAATTTCTCTAGAAAATAGACTTCGAGAGCTTTCCAACGGTAAATAACATGTTATCCGATTCATTGTATATCAATACAATTAAATCCGAAAAGATGGTTGACTAGCAGAGGTGAAAATGAAGAGTTTTACTTCACTTTGGTGCAAGTTCCTCCAAAACTCCTACAAACATCAAAACCACACAAAAACATAAAAATACCAAGGATTATAGCAAAGAAACGTAGATGAATTGATATGAAAATGATACATAAATAAACACCTATCAGGTATAAAATTTGTATGAATAATAGATACTGAATTAAAATGAAAAATACAATGAAGGCTACCAATAGATGATGTGTGAAAGCCATCATTGAGAGTAACCTCAGGGTATCTAGGAAATATGTTGAGGTCACCTACTCACATGAAAAGGGCTACCTCTACATTGTGTGAAAGCTACTGTATTAATCTAGAAAAGTTTCCATTGAAGTCAACTTTTGTGTGTGTAAGAAGTATGCTCAAGTTGTCCACTCAGTTGATTCAAAATAAGCTTTCATGTGTAAATTACTCAGCTCTAAAATATGCTTCCTTAGAATGATACATATGATAATCCAGATATTACTGTTATGATATTATTAACTGTGTTTTGTTACATTTTTCATAACAATGTCCTATGTGCTTGTCCTAAATACAAGTCACTTGTGTGTCCATGTGTCAAAAAATTGCCATATCAGCAACGTTGAATTAAGGGGAAGATGTCTCAGTGGCGGGAATCCTAATTCTATTAGTATTCCTTATTTGAATTTAAATCAAATTTGAATTGATGTGTTTAAAGGGAGTTATTAAGCAGTTTTTGGAAAAGGGAAGTCATTAATAAATTTTTGTTGAAAAACAGAAATTCCTTAAAATTAGGCCTAGTATATATATAACAAATAGTTTGTGGGCTTCTCCTGTTCATATCATCCCTCACCTACAGTTGCTTCCCTATCCTGTATCTTGGTTCTCTGTTCCTGTTCTGAAAATCTTCTACAGTTCAGAAACCCTAGCTATGGCAACCTCATCAAACTCGACAGCTAGTGCTTCTTCTTCCTCAAACGGCTCCAATCACAACAATAGTGACAGTAGTAAGTCATCTCTGCGCAACACACATATGCAACGGTTACAGTTGATCCTGCCATCAGTGAGGACGAACGAGTACCAGTGAAGAAGATCAAGGACAAGGTCAAGCCAAAATACAACAAATTTCTCACAATTGCAGGGAAAACAGAAGTTTGTCAAGATTACTTCACAGAGAAAGCTACAGTTGGAAAGGCTAGTGAAACTCTCGGACTTCAACACATATGGTCTTAGTAAGATGATTGAGTCCAATTACTGGACTCGAACGGTATCAAACTTTCTTCCTCTTGTAAAAACTTTGATTCAAGAATTTTATGCTAATATCTCAAGTGCTATTGACGATCCTAAAAGTTTTCATTATCACCAAGTTTACTGTCGGGGGAAGTTTGTGAAATTCTCTCCCAATGTCATAAACTCTTTTCTGGACATTCTAATAGGCAGTATGCATTCTGTAGATGAAGAATATAACATGGTAGAAATAGTTAAGGAAGTCACTGGTCGAACAGACATTGAATGAAAACCTAGAGATGGTCTTGACCAGAAATACCTTAGGAAGAAATGCAGAGTGTTACATAAGATAGCACAGTTTAATTGGCTTCCTTCTTCCCACCAAAGTTAAATTTGGGAAGACAGAGTGAAACTTCTATTTTGTTTAGGAACTAATCGGCCAATCAACTTTGGATTGTTAGCCTACAGAACAATTGTACAAATTGGTTCCTATCACTCTGATTACTATTTGCTTGTGTTCCCCTGTTTGATTCAAGGAATACTTGCTCAGAACAATATTCCTGTGAGCTCTAGTGAACAGAAAGAAATTCTGTCTAAATCTATTACCAAGGGATTCCTTCAAAGATTGCATGATCAAACTGACTTACCTGCACCTGAACCAAAACCAACATGAGTCAGGAAAAACTAATTGAAAATTGTTGAAGAAAAACTTGAATTGATTAACTCTACTTTGACAGATATTTTGCACGATTTGAAAGACATTAAACTAAAGCAATCTGTCTTGGAAGCTCAGTTTACAGGACAGTCTCGGTCCACAGTACCACAATCCATGGAACTTGAACATGTGATTCCCGAAAAACAAACTGAGGAAAAACCAGAGGATAATGAACCACTACCCGAGGAAGCTGTTCAAATGCCATCAAGTCATGCTGCACAATCTGCTGCTAAGAAAGACAGAATAGCAGCACAGAAGCCAAAAGAAAATCAATCAAGACTTCTGTCAAGGGATATAGCAGGAAGGGAAATAAGAAACTTAAAGTGGTGAAGAAATCATCTGATCAGAAGAAGCAGAAACTAGACTCATCAGCTCCCACTTTGCAAGATGAATCTGAATCAGATGAACCAATACAAGCAATTCTGGAATGAAGCAGACCTCACCACTTGCTGAGACAGAATCTCAGGATATCCTTGTCCCTGTAACAGAATCTCATCCACCACCACCTCACTCACCAACTCTTCCAGCAGCTGAGTCACCAGTTATCTCTACACAACAGCCTGCTAAGATCATTGAAACCAGTGTCGAAAGAATAGAGAGGGAGATACGCAGAGTTGTTGCTGAAGTCACTGTAACTTCATCGGATACTGCTGAAGCTCCACCAGCACAAGTCCCTTCTAAATAGACAACACCAGTTAAAGCTCAACCAAACCTAGTTCCATCTGATCAGCCTACCTCCACTCCTAGGCATCGGGTTAAACATATGGCTCGCAAATCCATCAAACGCCCTGGTAGCTCTACCTTACCACCAGTTTAGAAAGTCTCCCATACTTAGTTAGATTTTGGCCACTTGTGCTGAAATCAAGGGGGAGAAGATAAGGAGCTGGCTGGATTTTATTGGGTTTTATTGCCGACTTTGTTTTGATTGCTGAACTATTTTATTTTGCTATCATTTCTGTTATCTTATTTTTGTTATCTTTTGACTCATGGTTCTCTCTGCTTACTAATTTTGTTTTTTGTGTTACTTGTTTCTCAAAGGAATAAGTAAGAAGTGAGGGGGAGAATGAACTATATTTCATGTGTTGTGTGCACTTGAACTACTTGCTGATTTGTGTTAAGGGATATTAATCAGCACAAGTTAATTGGATGAATGTTGTAGATGAATTTGATGCAGCAGCGTCTGACAAATATTTTATTTGTTCTACAGATGAGTTTGCTTGTATTTGTCAAACTTCACTTTAGTGCTTTGATCAGCTATATATCTTGTGACAGTGTGCTGTTATGTGATTACCAACAGCTTTCTAATTATTTCTTTACATGGGATATTTGTCTGTTTTATTGTTCATGATAACTTTCAGTGATATCTAACTTATCATGTGTTGTTCTTAGAAACAGTTCAGTGTCTTTATCATAAGTCGCCAAAAAGGGGGAGATTGTTGGTGTTAACGTAATCCTTGCATGTGCCATGCACACGTTAAATTTTTGGTTAACTTGTGATAGAAATAGAAAAATATTTGGATTCCTAATTTACTGTTTCTAGATGTTTATTATAGGAAGTATTTGATTCACAATAAATACCTCTATAGATCAGGATAATATTTCTTATATCCTAATCAAAATAGGAGGATATTTAATTGTATCCTAATTACTTTAGGAGTTTAACTATAAACACTTCCTATTTTATTCTAATCATAATGTGATTTTGATTGAGATACTTACAGGATTTTTAGGAAGATTTCGACCAGACCTCTCAATATATATTGAGTTATGACAATAGGCGGAGTGAGAGTTTTTTGCGGATTGGAGACTTGTTTGTGTTCTTGAGAGAATTGGTCACGGCATTCCATAAATTCATAGAAGAAAGCTTCAACGCAAAAAGAATGTCTTTGTTACTTTGATTCATTGAGTCTTTGTTTCATGTATGAGAGTTAAAGTCGTACATGAGTTATTGATTATGTCTGAGTGAGTTAGTAGACACTGAGGATAACTTGAGGGTTGAGTGTTTATGTAATTTTGTGTCAGACATCGAATGTTATGTATAACTTAACAGTGTGTTGTTAAGTTATCTGTGACAGAGAGTGAGTAGTGTCACTAGAGTTTAGGATCTTTGCGAAGATTTTGTTTTTCATAGATTAGGTCAGTGTGTGAGAGTGAGTCAGCACTGTAAAAAGATTGTACAAACAAGAACTTAGTGAATTACAGCTCTATAGCTGTCCGTGGACGTAGGTTTTTATAACTGAACCACGTAAAAATCCTCCTGTGCTGATTTACATTACAGTTTACTGTTTTGTTATTTATAACTGCATACCTTCAGAACTCTTAAAACCAAATAAATTGAGCAAGATTTTGAATGCTATTGAAAAATGTTGAGAACTTCGCAGAAGTTTAATATTAGGGAGTCTGTATGTACATATATGACGGAAAAATAATAAAAAAAATTGGAGGTTTTTTGAAAATTAAGAAGTTTTTATTTTTATGGTTTTATCAAGTTCGAGACATCTAAATTGAAAAAATTCCAAAAAAGCCGCTTGCTCAATATATCCATCGAGACATATCCTGTAAAATATTCTGATATATTACTAAGTTTTTGACTATTTGATTGATGAACATATGGAAAAAGATACGGTACAGTTGTTATATCGATACACTAACTGTATTAAACGTGTAAAAATTGCAATAAGTGTATAAAAGCTGTAAATAAATGAATAAAAATTATAAAATTATAAATGAGTAAAAAAAATTGTTTTTATACACTTGTTTATAACTTTTATATATTTAACAGAGTTATTATACCAGTATAGCAACTATACTGTAACGGGACTTTGACTTGTACATGTTAAAATGAAAATATTTTTTATATAGTTCGTTTTGAAGGACAAACGTTCTATGATTGTCTTTCATATTTCTTTAAATTTAAATTTGTTTTTCTTTTATGTTTATTCTAGATAAAGAAACTTATGATTTCTTTACTATTTTAGAGAATTGATGTTATCATGCTTCTTATAACATTAGATACTTAAGTATCTAATCTCATACAATCCTATTACTCTCCTAATTATATATAATTGAATTAAAATAAAAAAGCTAATTAACTTGAAAATAAATTACCTTTGGCACATTTTAAGTTTAAATCTCATAAGATGCCAATTACTTAGCACGTGGACTCAGCAAAGAAGGGCTTGGAAAAGAAAGTCATTGGAAACGGAAGTCATGGGACAAATTACACTGGAACTGGTAGACTAAGCTGATGTTGCGGTCCTTTTTTTATTTGGTCGTGGTGGATTGGTACCTTCGTCATCTAAGAAATGTAGAATAATTGATTCATGCGAAAGAGGGTAAGTTTGGGCACAATTAAACTGCAATTTTAAGTTTTAGGTTATTGCGTTATCATCTCGTAATATCAAGTATGAATGGATCAAAATCCACCGAGCATCGATCATGGTAAAGCCTTAGAATTTAGCATGGACAATGATTGAGGAAGGATACATGACACTTATGTGCGTGTGTGTGTATATATATATATATATATATATATATATTAAGAGATAATTTTAATAAATACCCTTAAATTTTAGATAATCTCACTCAAAGAATGATTATAAAATTTTAATTAATAACATCCCTAAAATTCATCATTTAACAATTTTCCTTAAAATTGAGACTGACAGAAGTTTAAAAAGACATTTTTCCTTGATAAGTAAATAAAATGGGATATTAACAATTTACACCATGAGGTTAAGCAAAAATAAATTCCCGCTGCAACATTTAAAATTACAAATTACCCTTTAATTTTTGAATTCTAACATTAAGTTAAATAGAGTAGAGGTATTATTGAAAATAAAACTCGTGCGATAAAATTAAGGGATATTAACATTTACCTCCTGAGGTTAAACGAAAATACAAATTCCTTTTCTCGAGGATAAAAATAATTAAAAAAATTACGATGAAAACAATAATAATAATTAAAAACAATAATAATTAAAATATTTAAAACTTCATTGAATAAATAATAAAAAGCAAATTTGAACCAAATTGAACCCACCTTTTAATCCGAGCGTTAATTAACAAACCAAAATTGGGCGGTGGTGAGTTCTGGTAGAGGAGAGAGAGGAGGAATTGGTGATGGAAGCAATTTTGTCAATGAAGAGAAGGAAACGACGATCGTGGGGGTGACAATTCATATCATGTGTGTTGACCCATTTAATTGTTCGTGTTAAGACATGAAACGCGGATTCGACACGGTTATTAAATGTGTCACCCACGTATTGTAATCATATTATATTTAATTAAAACAATTTTTAATTGTTTAATCTAATTATGCATAGTATATCATATTCTATATATTTATATTAATCAAAATTATTTTTAGAATATAAATAATTGTTAGTATAAAAAATTATTAAAATCATTACAATTTACTATTATGTAAATTAGTTTACTTTATAATATAAAATTTTCAGTTTTATAATATATATGTTGTAAGAAGATAAAAATTATATCATTAAATGAGCCTGCATGTTAATGATTGACAAGATATATTTAACTATTCGTGTCATTAAACTGGTTGGCATGTTGAACACCCTCAACATGAATTCGACTCATTTATTAATCATGTGTCATGTTCGTATCGTATTCGTGTCATGTTCGGGTGTCATGATTCAAATTGCCACCCCTAGACGATGATGGTGCGGGGGGAAGATCTGATGAAGCACTGGGGAGAAGTAGTGGAGATTACTGGTGAATGAGAGACAAAGAAGGAGACGGAGGAAAAAAGAAAGGTAAGAGTGTTTCGGTGATTTTAGAAAAGTAAGTGAAGATGTTTGTATTCATATAAGGGCATTTTGGTCGAATAGCATATATTATCCCCTCTCTCATCGTTTTTCACTTATTTTAATGTTGAAATTCAAAAATAAAGGGACAATTTGGAATTTAAAAAAATGCAAGGAGAATTTATATTTTTGCTTAATGTCAGGAGGTAAATTGTTAAAATTAAATGATCAAACATGAGGTTATTTTGATAAAATTGTGACGAATTTTTTTCTCTCTTCCTTTTTGATTGAATTTAACGTCAGAATTCAAAAATCATGAGATAATTTGTAATTTTCAATCTTGAAAAGGAGAATTTGTATTTTTACTTAATCTTAGGTGGTAAATGTAATATCCCAATTGAAATAGATTAATTAAATTAGAAAACAACAAAATTATTTAAAAAAAAAACTAAACTCTTCGCCTTCGGTTCTCTCTCCTTCTAGATGTTGTTCCACCGCCACTTTGCCTCCCATTCTTTCTCCCACTTGACGTTGTTTACCGCCACTTAATTGAGGAAAAATTGAGAAAATAGACACAATTAGGGGGCCTTGTTGAAAAATGGACACATCCTAAAAAATTTTCGTGCCATAGACACTTTCTTATCAAAACGACTAAAATACCCTTGTATAATTGATAGGTGTCTATTTATGTATTACTTTTATATCAATTCGTCCATGTTTCTTTGCTATATTCCGTGGTATTTTTATGTTTTTGTGTGTTTTGATGTTTGTAGGAGTTTTGGAGCAACTTGCACAAAAATGGAGTAAAACCCTTCATTTTCACCTCTGCTAGTCAACCATCTTCTCGGATTTAATTGTATTGATATACAATGAACCCGATGACATATTATATACCGTTGGAAAGCTCTCGAAGTCTATTTTCTGGAGAAATTTACGGTTTATAAATCCATTCAGTGTACCAAAAGTTGTAATCAAAACAGTGTGAGATGTATAGAAATATAATTCCACAAGTCACTGTAGCATGTATAATACGGGGCACTGTAGCAAGTCACTGTAGCAGAGTATTTAAACACATTTTAGGGTTTTATTTTGATAACTTGAAGGGGGAAGAACGTGGTGGAGGCTACAGCTCTGGAATTCTTTCATCTCTTGGAGTTCTTGAAGGAGAAAGGAAGCTTGGAAAGAGGAAGAACTACAATCCAAAGAGAATTACATCAAATTTGCTAAGTTTTTCCCTTCCCTTTCATTTTCTGGAATGTCTCCATGTTGTATTGTATTTACCACGTTCTTAAACATGTGTAACTGAATCTGAATTGGTTGAGGGTGATTTCAAAGCCCCTGATATGGTTTTTGTAAGTTGATTGTGTAAGGAATTGTTATCCAATTCTCTAATTGAAGTTGCTTGTATTCTCCCATATTTAATGCTTATGATTGCTTGCTGATTGTATTTGAGTGGCCAACTGAATATAATCTGGTTGTGATTTATTGCTAGACTAGAAATCTTGATCCGTAATTGTCTTGAATTTCTAATCATTAGTAGCAAAATTGTGATCAGAGATTACAATTGGAGAATATAACCTAAGTTAAATAATCCGAGCTTGTGTGTTTATTGCTTAGATCAACCTATCTTTCTTATCATAATGCATCCATTGAATTAAACTCAGAGAGCTTGTTCTAGGTTGTTTAATGGATAGAGATTAGATAAAGAGCTTGTTTTATTTAACAACAAAGTAAGAAAAGATTGGGGTAATAGAGCTTGTTATTATCTACGGTTGATAACTTCAATGCTGTAATTAGATGACAATTCTACAATTAATTCGCAAATCCATATCTTGTGGTAGAGAAGGATCCCTTAACCAGCTTTCTCCCATTGATTTTTCATTCAAATTTACTTTCTGTTTTGTTATTCTTTACTTGCATTCTTATTTCATTTAGTAAAGCATTCAACAAAAATCCCCCCCTGTTTAGTTTATTGTTGCTGGAAATAACAAATTCAATTAGAATCAATCCTCGTGGGAACGATATCTTACTTATCACTTTATTACTTGTGCGACTAGTATACTTGCTAGTTTCGAACGCATCAAGTTTTTGGCGCCGTTGCCGGGGATTGATTTTCTAATCGATTTGTTATTTTGTTTTCATTGTTGATTCATATTTTCTTTGTTTTTCTTTTCTGATTGTTTATGTTTAGACAACATGGCAGTAAACTTCTATCAATTCAGTACTGGATTTGAGCCACAACTACCATGGAGAGTAAATGAGGTAAGCACTCCGAACATTGAACAACAACTTTCTGAGCTAACCTCTCTTGTGGAAAACATGGCTGTAGGAGATATGCAAAAATCTTATGAATGTGGGATATATTCTACGATGGAGCATCCAATCGACATGTATCCAACTTTACAAGAAGAATATATGGAACAAGCCAATGCCATGGGTGGATTTCCAGGACAAACGAGGCAATGGTATGATCCTTTCTCTAGCACTTACAATGCTGGATGGGAAGATCAACATAATTTCAGTTACTGGAATCATCAACCAATCACTCCAAATGTGATACCAAATCGGCCACAAAGTTTCAATCAACCTAGAGTGCAGCAACCATTTCAAATGCAACCACCACCAATGCCACATCTAGCACCACAACCAGCTTCGCAAAACTCAGGTATGTCTCTCGAAGATATTGTTAATGCACTTGCCACTAACACAATGCAATTCCAGCAGGAAACTGGGGCAAGTATCCAAAAACCTGGCAAATCAAATGGGACAATTGGCTACTAGCATGAGCAAATTCGAGGGCCAAGACTCAGAAAAATTATCTTCTCAAGCGGTGATCAATCCAGGAGAGACTGTTAATGCGATAACTTCGCGAGGTGGAGAGCAATTAGATGTCCTACCAAAGAAATCACAAACTGATGAAGGAGATGACACCACTTCCACCATGAACAAAACACTGACTTCTCAGGTAAATTCTATAACTCCCATTCCTTCATATGTTTCTCCTCCACTTTTTCCTAGTAGATTTGCAAAATCGAAAAAGGAGGAACAAGAACAAGAAATCCTGGAAACTTCTCACAAAATCGAGGTAAATATACCACTTCTGGATGCTATCGAGCAAGTACCTCATTATACAAAATGTCTCAAGGAGTTATGCACCAGCAAAAGAAAGTTAAAAAGAAATGAGAAAGTAAGTGTGGGGGAAGATGTTTCAACTGTATTGCAAAGGAAAATTCCTCCAAAGTGCAAAGATCCAGGTACGTTTACCATTACATGTACCATTGGTAAAACTAAGTTTGAAAGAGCTATGTTATATTTAGAAGCATTTATTAATATCATGCCATATTCTATTTATGCTTCTTTAAATCTTGGACCTCTTGCGGAAACTGGTATTACCATTCAACTTGCTGATCGTTCTAATGCATATCCCAAGGGAGTTGTGGAAGATGTGCTTGTGCAGGTGAATCAATTGGTTTTCCCAGCAGATTTCTATGTTCTTGAAATGGAGGATGAGACATCTCCTAATCCAACACCAATTCTTTTGGGGAGACCATTCTCGAAAACTGCTCGAACTAAGATTGATGTTTCATGATGGCACTCTCACCATGGAATTCGATGGCGAAGTGATTCGTTTCAATATTTTTGAGACAATGAGGTACCCTAGTGACTTGCATTCTGTTTTTGCAGTTGATGTTATTGATTCTTTGCCACAAAAACATTTTGAGTTAACTCACAAGGATGGATTGGTAGTGGTTTTTAGTGAGCACATAGGGACAGAAAATTCCAAGGAATCAAGAAGGTTGATACAAGTGTCCAAAGAAATGGAGCGTGGCAAGCTTAGATGAGACCATAGCTATAACCACAAATAGGTTATGATGTTTTCGTGCATTCAATTTCCTTTATCTAATGAGAAAATTCTTCCTTCTGTGATGACAGCCCCTGCCTTGGAGCTAAAGTCACTTCCAGATCATTTGAATCATGGATTCTTGGGTGAGAATGATACTTTGCGAGTTACAATGAAATGGGCCTTGCACGAATACAAGAAGAGAAACTCGTCCGAATACTTATAGATCACAAAATAGCTATTGGGTGGACGATTGCTAACATCCAAGGCCCAGCCATATGCATGGACCCTATCTTGTTGGAAGAAGGATCCAAGCCCATTAGTGAAGCACAGCAGAGATTGGACCCTCCCATGATGGAACCAACGTCGGGCTGAGGACGTTGAACCAAGCGCTTATTGGGAGGCAACCCAATGTTTTTGAAAAATAAAAAAAAAGAAGAAAAGAAAAATAAAATAAGGTAATAATGATCGATTTTTGTGTCTCAAGGAGATTGCTTTCGTAGGCCATCAAATTGATCAGGTTTTATCTCTCTTTGCCATCTGTCTCATCTGTTTTTATATTTTTTACTTGTTTTTGACTTTTGTTTGCTATTGTGTTGTTATCTCTTTTATTTGTCTTTAGTTTCGTTTTTGCTCTTTTCTTTTCCTTTCTTTTGTTTAATTTGATTACTCTGTGCTTTGAGCTCATTTGTGCAGCAGCTTGCGGAAACATCCAAACGGAAGTCGAAGTCATTCGCCAAAGGTTTGAAACGTGCATATCTTGGAGAAAAAGAAACTCGATCGCATTATCGGTAATATCTCTTCTTTTCTCCTCTTCAATGGATGCCGATATCTGTCTATCGAACCTTCGTAAATATTTTCCTTCACTTCCTCAAAATGCTGTGTTTAAAATTTATAAAGTACGGATGACTAGACTTTGGGCGTTGATGCTCCTAAATGTGTCTGCTGATATCCGATGGCTTATCGAAGCCAAGGTGAGATTGTCCGGTGAGCCGGACATTAATCTCGCAAAATACATGCTTGGTCTAAGAAAGAGCTACTACGCCAAGAGGCGAAGAGCGAAAAGGTTACAAGTATGTTATAAATGTGCTAGATGCAATTGTAACCAGACTTGTCGTTCATTAGGTTTTGTGTCCAGAAATAGAGAAGATAAACTATCATTTATTAAGAATGGTCTGAGTAATGAGTCGCTGGATAATGTTTTATTAACTCTTGAGTCACATTATTGTGGACTTGTTCAGCGTGAATTGCTTAATCTATGGACACAATTTCGTGATGAATTGCAGTGTTATAGTCTAGGGAATCTGACTAAAAATGACCCTGTTTGCCAGTTTATAAGAAAATGGATGGGAAGCAAATCCCCGACTCATAGAAGGCGTTTCAGCCGTTACTGGACGTAAAACCAGAGGAAGATGTGAGCCACAATCACAACTACTTGTATATTTGAATGTGTGTTGTTGTTGTCGAATTTGATTTCTTTCTTGTTTCGTTTGATCTGATTATCAATGTTGTTTTGTGTTGTTGTTGTTTGTTGATTTTGTTTGTTTTAATTTCAAGTTTTCTTTTTGACAAACCAGATGACTACCCCATGATATAAGCACACGTGGAAGACAAGTGTGGAGGTTTTGTCAACCTCCGCCGAAAGTATATCTTTACTTTTCATGCTTCACGTGGGAGACAAGTGTGGCGGTTTTGTCAAACCCCACCGAAAGGATATCTCTAATTGTCATGCTTCACGTGGGAGACAAGTGTGGCGGTTTTTTCAAACCCCACCGAAAGTTTATCTCCATTTTTCATGCACACGTGGGCGACAAGTGTGGAGGTTTTGTCAAACCCCACCGAAAGCATATCTATTTTTTTCAAATCTTGGGGCGATAAATCTGCATCGAGCAACCCCCACCGAAAGTATGTCCCCATGTGTCAAAATTGAGAGTTTTATGGGTGTATATATACATTCTGCATATTTTCATATGTCATTCCATAACCTGTCTTGCAATTGAAAAGCATAATATCTAACGTGTCTTACACAAGATTAGAGCACTTGTAGAAATGGAGAAAAACACCAATTCGGCGATTCCGCAATATATGCGTATTTTGCGGATCGCAATTTGGTAAAGATGGAGAGTTTACCACAGCAGCTCTTGATCTTGGGAGGACATTAGCTGCAAGGGGTATTAATTTGATTTATGGAGGGGGTAGTCTTGGGTTAATGGGGTGTGTGTAGACAGCTGCATCCTTGGGAGGAAGTAAAGTTCTCGGCATTATCCCTAAACCATTAGCTGTGCGAGATATCGTAGGCAACACAATCGGGGAAGAGTTACAAGTCTCTAGCATGCATGAGCGGATTGCACATATGATTGTTAAGTCCGATGCATTTATAGCTTTACCCGGTGGTTATGGCACATTAGAGGAGATATTTCAAATCACCTCTTGGGCCCAGCTAAACATCCATAAAAAACCCATTGGTTTGTTAAATGTCAATAACTTTTTTGATGGTTTGTTGTATTTTCTTGATCAAGATGTAGAAAAAAATTTTATCTCAC